>VMDR010002904.1:29972-81406 GCA_007922815.1 Macrotus californicus | reverse complement strand
GGTGGGTGGGTTTGTGTACATTCCAGGACCCCGTAGGTCTCTCCTACGAACTCTTCTGTGCATCTGGGAGTGTCTCCCGCCACTGCAACCCCCACAGAATTTTTTAGCCAGAAGTTTGGGGGCTTTATTTGTCCACACTGGAACTCTGAGTTGCATGGTCTGTCCTGTTCCCCTGTTGTTCCCCCCAGTTTATCCTCATGCAAATGTGGGACCGCCAGCTGCAGTCTTGCCTCGCTTCCTCTCCGCCCTGGCTGCCTATCTCCATCCCTCCTACCAGTCTGGATGAATATTTCTTCTTTAACTCCTTTGTTGTCAGACTTCCATACAGTTCAATTTTCTGGTAGTTCATCTACCTACACCTCCATCTTGGCTGGAAGTCAATATAAACAATTTTAAAAATTAGTGAGCTGTGGCACATTTTGAGAAGAGTTGCTCTACACATACAGTGTCTAATATTTATCAGGATGGATTCTGTTGAATGAGTGGATAGGTGGGCTCAAGAATTTAGACCAAACTCTAGGGTCAGATGTAGCCGCTACCCAGTGTGTGGGTAGAGGACGTCAGTCCACACAAGCTTTCTACAAGACAAGGCCACACTTCCCCTCCATTCTCCTCATGGTTCAGCCTCCCACCCACTCACACACTTCCAGCCCCCTGCATCCCTCTCTTCCTTTTTCTCAAACAGTTTTTTCCAATCAGAAAAAAAAAAAAAACACAGCAAAGAATCAGATGAGAAATAAGTTTAATGTGAATTAAACTTTGTGAATTGATTTGCAATCTGTGTATGTCTAAAATATGCTTATTTCTGTAACCAGAATAATGACTGCATAAAATTTAATCCAGGGAATTCCTTTTGAGTTTTCACTTTGACAGCATGAGTGTCGAGGCTTGATTTTAACAGGATTCATTTCTTCCTTTTTGTACTCAATATTGAGAAACAAGACTGGATGTCATATTATTTTTCTTAGGGCAATACCGAAACCTAAGTTCTTCCTCTTTCTAAGAAGAAGCTGCTCCCTCCCTTTTTATTTTTTTCCTCTGAGTAGAGGAAATTAACAGAGCCAAGATTTAAAAAAAAAAAAAAGAGGAAAAAAAAGGTGGTCATCTCTGCTCCTATTGAAGTGTCTAAAGCTCCCCAAGTCCTAGGCACGCCTCTTCCATTTCCTGACGTCACACTGTTTTTGTCTTTGAATAGCTTATTGACACAATCGCTTCGGAGATCGGAGAACTGAAACAGGAGATGGTGCAGACAGATGTCAGCCTGGAAAATGGCCTGGAACTCACTGAAGCCCACAGGTGACAGAGGCTATTAGGCACTGGGTGTGAGATGGGAGCTAAGTGAACCTTATTAACTTTGAGGACTGCCGTTTCTGTGGCTCCTCAAGTTTGGGAACTGGGAATGTGGTGGCCACTCCAGATCAAACTCTGGAGGAGGTGGGAGTGGCCTGGGAACCAGTTGTCTGCTCGGTTATTTTAATCACTTTGAAGGCACTTGAACTTTATACCCTCTCGATTCCTCCTGGCACCAGAACCTGGAAACCTAAAGTTCTATCTGCCATATCCACCTACAAACAGTGATGGAAACAATAACGCAGCCGGATCCTCCGTGTGCGAAGTAGAGCTCAGTGTAGCCCGTGTCAGTCTCCAGAAGGTTTAAAGGGGAGCACTAAGAGGATGGACTCATTTTGCGTTCTCAGGTCAGAAAACCCTCAGCATTTACCATAGCCATTAGCCTGAAGTACATCCTACAGTGTTAGAAATTGGATGTGATTGTAAATGATTAAGAAAGGGGAGGCAAGTGTTGTACTATTGTGCAGTGGTCAGGGTGGGGGTGGCAGGTTGGAGGAGCTTGTCAAACCTCATCCAGCTCTTGGATGGTGTAATTCATTGTTTGCAAAACAACAGAATATACTGACTGCTAAACAACATGGACACTTGGTGCTCAAGAGGCCAAATTTGTTATCAGTGTGCCCCTTTTCCCAGGAAATAGGGTTGAGCAGTCCGTGCAGTGTAAGTGTGAGATTCATGGAGTGGGTTTTGCTTACAAGTCATGAGGCAGACAAGAAGAGTCCTGCAAAGGCAGGCGAGCCAGCTGGGTCTGTTGTCCAGGCATATTTCAAACTGGCCAGACTTGTTTTCCGCCGTAGACCGAGGGACGAGCAAGCAGTCCCAAGGAGGCACTTGGCAGCCGTAAGGTGGTGCTTTAACTCCTATGTCTCTAGAGGAACTGTATTCTCCCTTAGCTATGGAAATTCTGTCTTACAATTCCTTCTCTACAAAATGATAGGGGTAGACCTGATGGTCCCCAAGCAACTTGCAGTAGCAGCAGGCATTCTATAGTTCCCTTTTACCATTGGTTATTTTTTCCCCATAATCTAGACAAATGCACGGTGATTTCTGACTAGAGACTCTCCGCCTCACATTCAAAGTAGTTCCAAACTCTGTGGAACTTTAGCCACAGGATTTCTCTTTATCCTTGGCATTACTAAGCTAAAAATAAATTGGGAGTCCAGGCTGATGACAAAAGAGTAAAGAAGAGAGCTTTAATAACACTGATTTCCCCCACAACCAGGAAATACAACACTGCAAAGGGGACCCCAAACTCCCCAGAGGTCAGACAGGAGCCTCACTGCATGTGGGCCACCAGAGAGGTCAGGTTTGCTGGCAGGAATGACACTATGACAGGGACCACCAAGATCTCGATCTCTAATTGCAGTGGGTATTGAGGTGGGAGAGCTGGGCTATCATTTAATCTTTAGCATCTCTTTTATTCCTTTTCTTTTTAAATTGGAGAATGTAACTTTATTTTTCAGATTAATATATCACTCATTTTTGAATGCTATGTTGCTTAACACTGAATTTATGGAATTTCAGAGGCATTTTACTTGGCAATTTTTTTTTGATGGGAAAGAGAAAGGCAAGATTGTCTTTTTTTAACAATGTATATGGTTTTAACCACGTGCCAGTCTCTGTTCTCTAAGTGCATTGCGGCTGCCAACTCATTGAATCTCCTAACTACGCTATGAGGTAAAGCTCCCGTATGTCCCTCATTCTACTTATGTGGGACCCATATGATGTGGTAAGAAGTGACTGATAAGGCTGTGGCTTCTGTGCTGGGGTCTCTTGCTAATTTTTAGAAGTGTGGAGTGGTGACTTCATTAATCATTGCTCCATCTTGCTCAATGATGTCATGAGAGCCAGATAACAGAAGGAGGGGAACGTTGTTTTTCACAATGAAGGCAGAGCAGAGCTGTGGGTGGCTACGGGGAAACAGTAGGTCCAACTGGCACAGAGCAGCCCAGAGCAGGCAGGAGAGGAGCACACTGTCTCATGTTGAAAACACCACAGAGAGAAGAAGCAGTCAGCCCCTGGAGACCTCAGCTGGGCACGTTTCTGGTGGCTATACAGATGCCTCACAGTAGCCTGCTTTTGTGGCCCCATCTGCAGTGAGTGTGAGCTGTGATATGGCCTCACCCACCCCACACACAGTCACCAGGAAGTGTCTGTGGCTGCCCAGTTTGTTGAATGCTGAAGTAAGTGTCACAGAGGTGCCCTAGGTTAGAAATCATTATTCCCAACCAGCATTAGCTTTTGGTTGCTCTGTCATGGTTAATGTTGAGATGAGCTTGAGATCTGAAACCTTCTCTTGTGTCATGGACCCCTTCTCAGAACAATATTTTAAATGCATAAAATAAAATATATAGGAGGACATGGGGGAAACAATGATAGTGAAATACAATGATTAGAATGTAAAAATATGTGATTTCATAGCACAGGTACTTCTTTTTTAACACATCAAATAATGAGGTCTTGCAACGGGTCTAGAAACTGATATCCTCTGAAAGCAGAGAAGAAAATGAAAAACACTTCAGCACCAACAATGGAAACAACTAGAGTTTTGGTTGGTGACAAAGTTTCAGCTACTGAAGAAACTACTGAGATTTTTTTTGCCTACATTTAAAATGGGAGTAAGTGAATTTCAAAACCAGGTTAGTGAAAGTGCAGATGTCACTTTTATCCATCCAATAGTCTGTTCCCACTTTGCATCATCTGACATGGTGGATCCACCTCCCTTCCTGGGACACTTGCTTGGCTCGGCTTGGCTTCTGGGATGCCATGATCCCTGGTTTCTTCTCACCTCACCAGCTGCTGCTTCTAGGCTCCTGGCTGGCTCCTCCTAGTCTCCTTGATCTCCTACCCCAGGATCACCCAGAGCTCCCTCCTTGAGCCTCTTCACAACTCCCTTCTCTCCCTCACAAACCTTGGACAAGATACTTAAAAAATCTCAGTGTCTCGGTGTCCACATCAGTGAAATGAGCATGATGATAGAAATTTACCTCAGAGTTGTTAGGAAGATTGAGTGCATAGCTATGAAGGACTTCACAACATGCTGGCACAAGGTAAACATAACACATTGTTTACGAAAAGAGATCTGTAGATAAATTTCCTAGGTAATTCCATCCAATCTTATGGCATTAATACCATCTGTGTATTGATGATTCCCAACTTATAGCCCTAGGCTGGTCTTCTCTTTGAATCCCTATGTTGACTTCTAGGTGCCCACTCAGCCTGACCTTTGGTGTCTGAAATTTAAAAGAACAAGACTGAACTTTTGGTTTCCCTTCACAAACCTGCCTCTGCCCTGGTCTTCCCTATCTCAATAACCATGCCTCCAGGTGCTTGGACCCACAGTCATCCATGATGCCTCTGCTTCTTTCATAACTGTTCATCTCTGAGTCCTGGCTGGCATCTCTACTTTCACATTAGATCCAGGATTGGACCACTTCTCACCAGCACCACTATAGTATACCCCTGCCTGATGTCTCTGCTTTCACCTGTTCCACCCTCTCTAAGCAATATAGAGAATGATCTGAGTTAGGTTCATTTAAATCCAAGTCAAAGTTCTTTAGTAGTTTTTAATGCAAAACCAAAACCATGGCCTTTGAGACCCTAGAGGTTATGACTCCTCATACCCTCTCACCACCTCTTCTCTTGCAGTCTCCCCTCCTTATCACTATGCTTCACTATCTTCTTGCTGAGCAGGATGCCACCTTCCAGCCTTTGTTCTTGCTGTTTCCTCTGCCTGGAATGTACTTCCTCCAGGAAGCATTCACCCTTGGACCTCCCTTCTTTCTGTCACCTTAGCTGGCTTTATTTTTCTTTACAGAACTTGTAGAAATCTGACATATATTCAGTTGCTTAACTGTGCATTTTCTGCCTTTCAATACTAGAAGGTAAGTGTTATGACAGGAAGGGTTTGGTCTGTTTGATGCTGTTTTATTTTCTCAGTGCCTAGAATAATTTTTGTCATGCAGCATCCATCCACTCAATAAATATTTGTTGAGTGGATAAATAAAAGATGCCGGCCTTTTGGAGATTCTAAAAATAGTCAAGTATCAGAAGCCTTCTGTAGAAACAAGACATCACCCTCATAAAGCAATTAGGGGACCCCAGATGGTGCATAAAAATTAAAAAGTTGAAAATGTATGGCAGGCCTTAAGCTTCCTCCCTAGAAAAGAAGAGGGACCAGAACCCCTTTTTCCTACACTCAACCCATGCTTCCTTATCAGTCCAGATATGACAAAAGAGGAAAATAATTGTTTTGCAGGATAACACTGCATGCAACACAGATAATGTATAAGAAGACAAAATGCAAGATAATCTTTTATCAATGACTCGAACTTACTTCCTAATGATCTCATAAATATACTCTCCAAACTCTTCAGAAAAGTAAAAGTTGGTATAAATCAACAAAGAATAGTCACTTTGTATTTTATGTTTAAAGAAGAAAAGATGAAAAGGAATAATATGAAGTGATATTGAATTCTGTTTTTGAAGTCACTGAAGTGGAGGACATATATTTTTTAAATATGGGAAACTGTATTGGATGCAGGTGTATTCTGAGTTAAAAAGAATTTAAATTCCAAAGCTAACTGTATCAGATTTAGGCACATATATTTCTTAGTTATGATGCATCTAATGGCCTTGGTCAAATCAATTCATGACATGGTGAATATTTTTGTATATAAATACTGAACAAAGTGAAGCAGAAGAATCTAAAAGATAGGGAGAAATTCATTGGCAGGGTTTTTTTCTTTTTTGCTATAAGTTTATGATCTAAGATTCATAAGCAGATATGTAAATAATAAAAGTACATGTGTATTTATACTTTTCTCATAATTTCTAGATTATTTTCTCTTTTCATCTCTTCCCCCCAAAGAATCTTTTCTACAATTTTATAGTTTCCATTAGCATGAGCCAATGAACTAGCTGCCAGCTCAGAATTCCCATGACTTTAGCCTGAAACTTAGACATGTTAAAATTGTAATATGATGCTCTGTTGAAACTGAAGAGACATCACTGCTGAGTCCTGCAGCACTGAGATAAGTATTTGAGTCACAACATAGAAGTACCTGTCTTCATCCTTCATGCTTTCAAGGCATTGAAAGGATACACACTAAGGCAAAGAAATAAGATAGCAAGCAAACAATCAAAAGTGGTTCTATCTGAGCGGGTGGATTCATGTTAACATTTATTTTTATTTTTTGCATTCCACAACACACATGTTCTCCCATGGTAATCAAAAAAAGAAATCTTACATGTTCTTTTAAAAACCTTCCCTGACATAACAGGTGTCACCAATCAAGACAGACCACACAGCTGTTTGGGGCATTTTTGATCTTGAGATTGACCTCATTCTTCAAGGTTAATGAATCTCATCTTTCCTAAAACCACTTCCTACCTGGAATTATCTGCTTCCTCCCTAAAGTCCCCAGGGAATCTAGTATATTCTTCTATTATGTCCTCATTCCATTATATTCTTGTTTAAAATTCTTTCTCCCTTAGATTGTATAAACCTTTAGGCTCCATTATCTAAATATTTTTAGCAAATAGTGCCCACTCAATAAATATTTTCCTTTTTAATGCTGGGATATTTTTATTGAAGTTATAATTCCCACTGGCATCATGCTAGGGTACTGTACCCAATCTCAAGTTTGACTCATAATTGGAAACATTTACAAATATTTTCTTAGATGACTTGCTGAATATATTATGATATCTTCTATAACAGTATAACTCCAATTCAAGCAAGATTTTTCTTTTTTCAAGTATATTTTATTGATTATGCTATTACAGTTGTCCCACTTTTTTCTCCCCTTTCTCCCCCTCCACCTGGTACCCCCATTCCCTCCAGCATTCCACCCCCCCATTCTTAAACTCTCCCTGTCTATTTTGTACCTACCAGTTATGCTTCTTATTCCTTGTACCTTTCCTCCACTCTCCTCCTTCCCCCTCTCCACTGATAAACCTCCATGTGATCTCCATTTCTGTGATTCTGTTCTTGTTCTAGTTGTTTCTTAGTTTGTTTTTGTTTTGGAATATTTGTTTTTAGGTTCAGTTGTTGATAATTGTGAGTTTGTTGTCATTTTACTGTTCATAGTTTTGATCATCTTCTTTTTCTTAGATAAGTCTCTTTAACATTTCATATAATAAGAGCTTGGTGATGATGAACTCCTTGAACTTGACCTTATCTGGGAAGTACTTTATCTACCCTTCCATTCTAAATGATAGCTTTGCTGGATAAAGTAATCTTGGATGGAGGTCCTTGTTTTTCATGACTTGGAATACTTCTTTCCAGCCCTTCTTGCCTGTAAGGTTTTTTTTGAGAAATCAGTGATAGTATTATGGGAACTCCTTTGTAGATAACTCTCTTCTTTTCCCTTGCTGCTTTTACGATTCTCTTTTTATCTTTAAACTTTGGCACTTTAATTATGGTGTGATCCTCTTTGGGTCCAACTTGTTTGGGACTCTCTGAACTTCCTGGACTTGAATGTCTATTTCCTTTGCCAGATTGGGGAAGTTTTCTTTCATTATTTTTTTAAATAAGTTTTCAGTTTCTTGCTCTTCCTCTTCTTCTACTGGCATGCCTATGATTCAGATGTTCGAACATTTAAAGATGTCCTGGAGGTTCCTAAGCCTCTTCTCATTTTTTTGAATTCTTGTTTCTTCATTCTGTTCCAGTTGAATGTTTATTTCTTCCTTTTATTCCAAATCATTGATTTGAGTCCCAATTCAACAAATATTTTCTTTTAGTTGAACTTAATTATTACTACATTGTTAACAGTTTGAGCAAAGAGTTAGTCAGTCTCATAGAACTCCTTGAAACCATATTCCAAACACTCCTGGTAGCTTGAAATCAGGAAACACCTTAAGGGAAATTGAGCTAGTCATAGCAGAACACCTTCAACAAGCAAGATAGGAAAAATTCTTAGTGCAAAACTATTTTTGCTACATGACCTCCTTAAACTGTGACCACCATCCCCCCACAAAGTGCCCACCTGACCTGCCTCCACTGAAGGAAAGAGTAGCTGTGTCTATGGTATTTGGGTGTTTCAGATGAATGGATTTTCAACTGCCTTTCAGAACACAATCTCAACCTAAGTCAAAGAACTTCTGTATTCTCTTTCCCATAAGATACTCTTTGAGAAAGAATGTGAACAGGCAGGCACTGACAAATATTCAAGAATTATGGAAATGTAAATTTACAATCCATAGATATAGGTCATGTGTAAGAAGAATCTGTAAACTTTGATAACACCAAATACTTTTTTCAAGGGGTCTATGATACTGGAAAATATACCCAATATTTTGTAGCAAATGTTTGTGAGCCTCATGTTATGGTGAACCAGACTGTAGCTCACAGGAAAGGAGAAAAACAAACTTTCCTGACAGTTGTGACTATTCTGAGAGAGTGGGCTTCTCTCAGATGCTGTGGGACCTTTGGATGTGCTCTAAGTCCTGAACCAGTTGCCTGTTAGATTGTTGACTTATTTCTTTGTCCTGGTATGTATCCTTTCAATGTTTTTCTGTGTATTTAAATGATAGATCACACATGAATTCACTTACTTAAAGGGTGTTTTTGATCATCCTGGAAATGCACAGTATATCCTAGTCTGGCTCCCCTAGGAACGCACAATTCTCACAGTGGCATACTCTATAGTTAGATATAGTTTATCCCTTATAGACCTTACCTTGTGCTGTGGTGGTAGTTGATTAGGCCATGAAACATCTGCTTGGTTAGAATGCAGTACTGATTAAATCCAGCTATGAAATAACACCAGTGTAACCTGAAACACTTAAAGACCAAGAACTGCAAATCCACGAAGTGCTTGCCTTTCTGTGAAGTCTAGTGAGTGCCTCTCCTTATGCTCAAAGGTCAATGGGCCAAGACTTAGAGTCGCCTGGCTCCTTCTGCTCCTGTTTTCAGCTCCTGTTACCCAGAACAATGGATTCTTTGTTTCATTTCATAGTTTTACAGGAATAAATGAAGGCCCTTGCCAGCTTTGGCTTCATATCTGCCCTTTTCATCTTTAGCTGAAGAGTCCATAAGAGGAAGTTCATAGGCAAAAAATGCCACCAAATCCTCCTCTTGCAAAAATGACAGTGCCTCCTCCCCACAGGCAAACACTCATTTTTGTTCCCATTCTTCTGTTATTCTCTCCTCTTAGTCCTCAGTAGATAGAACGTAAAATCACAAACCTTCCTGCAACATGTTTTGAGAAATCTTTTTGAGGAAGTTGAGGCCTCTTCCCTCAGAAAGCAGCAGCCCTTAGCCACGCAGGAGTAAAATCTGCATTGTTAGTTGTTTTCCTTTGGGAGTTTAAGGGGACAAAAAAAGGCCCTGAGGAATTAAAATAACTACTTGTGTGATGTAGGTAAACTGCACAAGTCAGTAAATTGGTCCCAAGCCCAGTTCTATTAATTTCTTACATTTTGACCTCAAATAAGCAGATAAACTGGATGGCCTCTAACATCTCTCACAAATTAGGTAAATAGGCCATGGTTCTTACAAGAACATCCCCTCCCCAAGGCCTCTGCCCGTTACTTTTCCCATTGTGGACAGTGGGTAAGTTTCCTCAACTATAAACAGAGAAACTAGCTAGTACCTCCTGTGTAGCCGGAATAATTTGGCCTTCCCTTCTTCTCCTGACTTAAATACTACAGGGTAGGCATTTAATTCAGCCTCACAAATTCTAAAGAAGGTTTTTCATGATTGAGCATGTTAAGAAATCACTGCACATCAACTACTAGGTATTTTTTAAAGTGAAGGCTTTCTGGGAAACCTTTGTTTGCTATGTGTATGTATATGTTAAACAAAAATTGGAATTGGTCCTTGTGCCAGAAGTTTTTATCAGGTGGATCTCTCTCAGTATGAGCTGTTTTTTCTCTGTCTCTCTACTTAAAGAGGCCTCTTCTACTAATACATTTTCAGAAACCCATTGATCACAGACCCATCCTCTCTTGCCCCAGTTCTAGGAAGCCCCTGATTCATCTTCTACCGAGCTTGGCATCTTTGCCACTGCTGGGTGTTTGGGGTGTGTTTACTTTCCTCTTCTTATACTGACAAGGATTAACTGGTCCAAGACTCCAACTTCTGTCTGGTCCTTAATTCTTAAGACGATCCCCGCAATGGCCGATTGTAGCTGGAATCCTGGACCCTCTGCAGTGCTATGTCCAGGGCTACACCTCTTGCCATGACAGCAGGTAGAGGCAAGGTCATAAGAAAAGGCTGTGTTAGACTAGTTTTTGTGTCCTAGAATTGGAACACATTACCTTGCTTTCCTTTTTTGAATTTCTAAAAACTAGGAGACAATTAAAGAGATATTCTGGAAACTACCGAACAGAAATTTTACTTACAGTTCCCAAGACAGTCCAGGCTCTTATAATCAGTCCTTTTCAGATTTTGTTGTGCTAGTAACAGATTCCCTTTTTTCCTTTTTTTCAATCAGAATCTATCTTTTGATGCAGGAAACTGAGGCTAAATAACATGTAGTAGCAGATCAAGGCCTCATAGTTATGAAGAATCAACTGAGGCCACCAAATCCTCTTTCCACTAATACTGGGGTTGACTGGATGGAAACTATATGACATGCCTTACAAAAGTTAGCATTTTGATATAAATACATTTGATATACATGCTCAGGAAATGGGTAGTTTTGACTCCAGTTGAATGACACCTGGTTGATAACTGACTGCTAGAGCCCCCCTTGGGGTGGATTTGAGGTTCCCACTTTGGGATTTTTCATACCTCCCTTAGGTACCTGCCTTAACCAAAGGCAGCTTTCCTGCCAGGACTGTTTTACCCCTGCTTTTTTCTGCGTTCAGCCCGCTGGTAGGACCAGTTCTTTTGTTGGAACCTAAATCTCACTGCCAGTGTTGGAGTAAGCCATTCTGTAGTTGGGGACCTTGAATGGAGCACTTATCACCAGTGTGCTATGTCGCTGGCCATTGAGTTACAGTTCTAGGCCAAGACTCAGCCTAGGCTTGACTTTTGTACCCAGAGCCACCACTTGCTAGTCGGTGAGAAGTTGGAGGGCTTGTACATAAAGGAAATTCATGAATAGTGAGGAAGGAGCTGTTAAAAGTTTGGATTTGTTGTTCTGGAAGGATTTGGGTTGCTTTCTTTTCTCACCCCAGGCCTTAATTAAGATGGCTAAAGGCCAGGGGGCTCTTGATTGCTGTGGTGATTTTTGCCACCCATTTCCTGATAAACACAGACACAAGAACACTTTGTCTCCTGAGACTGAAGCTGAGCAGCTGGATTCTATTGTTGGGGCCTGGCTGAGGAAAGGCCTGAATCAGAGGTGATGTGTGGGGGTGAGAGAGAGACAGAAAGAAGCTAAGGGAGAGACCCAATTCCCACCACATTTCTCCTTGTCCACTGAGCTTCTTTCTTCCCTTCCTCACTCTCAGGGAATAAACCTGTTGTGTACATATCACCTCCTACCCAGTCCCTGCTCAACCCTAAAGCAGTCATTTTATCAATGCCTGCCCTGGGATAGGCCTGTGTATGGCCTGGGGGTGAGGTCAAGCTAGTAAGAGAGAGAAACATATAATGCCTCATAAAATGGGTAAGGGCAGGGGAGCCAGTTATTGCAATGGACGCTCAAGAATAACTTGACACAGGCAAGAGGGGCCTGAGCAATGGCAAATAGATACATTTTACAAAGTCCATCTTCCCCCTTGAGTTTAAGAGAGAAGTCTGTAAATAATACAGGAGAGGTTTGTAATCAGAGAGGTTTGTAAATTAATAGAGAAAAATACTATGTTCTAATCCAAATTGTCTCACACAAAATTTCCTCTGTTTTGTTATAATTTTTCTTTTATTCATGTATTATCTTTACTATTAATTTGCTTGTTTTCTTTAAATTGACTCACCTTTTACATTTATTTTAAAAAGTAAGTTTAGTAAGTCACTCATGACAAGACAGACACTGTGGGATTCCCCTTGTAAGAGGTACTTAGAGTAGTCAAAGTCATGAAGACGAAACTAGAATGGTGGTTGCCTGGAACGGGGGGAGGAGGGAGTGGGAAGTTATTGTTTCGTAATTCTAGAGTTTCAGTTTTACAAGAGGAAACAGTCCTGGGGATGAATGGTGGTGATGGTTTTACAATAATGTGATTATATGCGGTACCCCAAAACTGTATACTTAACAATAATTAAGATGGAAAATTTTTTGTAGTATAATATTTTACCACAATAAGAAAACAAATGGGAGAGAAAGTAAATTGAATATCTCCACTGTACACTGAATATACGTAACTATTAAAATAAGTACTGGACATTAAAATAAAAACCATGCCTCCATGTAGTGCTTGGTGTGTGCAGCATTCTTTGAGAAATGTTGTCTATTTTTAACGCCATTGAGAGGCTGTAAACTGCTAGAGTTCATCTACACCACCTCAGCAAACACAGCTTTGTTTCGTTTTTGAGTTCTTCACTTTGTAGCAGGCCTGCAGCTCTTCGTGTCGGGGAGGCAGGCAATGTGATTGATATTAAGCTATAGTTAGGTCCTAGACAAAAGAAACTTGGGCTCTGCTTCTGTTGTTTATTTTTGTTTTGTTTTATTGATGCAGTTGGCATCCTATTGATAATAAGTGAATCAGTGTGTCTCGAGTCACTCTAGGACTGTATATATATTAGGTACTTACTGTGTAAAAAAGGAAAAAACTATTAGTTTTCTTAAAAGTCTGGATGGTCCATGAGGGACAGTCAGGAAAACAGCCCTTGGGGCTGAAGAGCACTAAGTCTTTCCTAAGGGTCATCAGGGAGCACTGTGCTGGAAATCCAGGTCAAGCCTAGGAAGGTAAGACCTGGGTGGGCCCTGTCACTCGCTCCAAATTTCATGTCTAAGGCAGCCCTTGTGGGGCTCAGTGCCACATCCAACACTGGAATTGGCCTGGAAGGAGCAGGTAGCATAAGCAGGGATCCCCTCCCAAGAAGAGAATTCCCTTCCACACTTTTGTAAAGCCTGATATGGGAGACCAGGGGTGGTGCCTGGGGCCAACATGTGGGAGGGAAGCAGGGACAGAGACAAAGGTCGAAAGCCAAGTGTATTGTAGAAGGTTATGATATTCTGTCCTCCAACCAGTTCTGATGACTCAGTCAGCCAACTACCTCCAGGTGATTCAATTTACAGAGCCCATTAATTCTACAAGTAGAAACAAAACAGAATACTTAGATAAAATATAAGTAGCTTTTCCATGAAGGTAGATCACACGTGTACCAAGTTCCAAGGCAGAGGGGATCATGTTCGTGCTGAGGCACATGCACACACATGTGCACACACACGTGCACACACGAAGGAAGCCCAAGAACGATGGAGGCAATTTTAGGGGAGCATTACTTAATCAAAGTCACCTTCCACCTGATTTAATTCACAGAGGACTTGCCATTCATTATATGAGAGGTTTTCAGAAGTTGTTAATTAACTACACAAATCTCTTTTTTTAGTTGAACTATGATCTAACAGTCTATTGTGGAAAGGAAAATTCTTAGTACCCTTTAAGTATTTAATTGAAACAGACTTTGCCCTTCAAAAATAATCAAAACATATCTTAATGGATGTGGATACAAATTGTCTATTTAAAATATGTCATTGTTCAGCTTAATGAAGTTTTTCACTCACATAGAGAAGGTCTGGGAGGCGTTCTGTTTTGTGTGTGTGCTTGTTTGTCCCGCGTCCTACCTTGGAGCACAGAGCCACGCGGAGCACGCCGCCAGCGCTCCTGCCCGTCAGCCAGATTGCGTATCGCCCTTGTTGATAGAACAGCTTGGCATTTTCCCTTATGTCTCAGTTCTCTTAAACCTTATTTTTGCTATTCAACAAAATAGGATTCTTACATTCTTACACATATTATCCACATATTGTATTCTGATAGAGAGGAGTTTGTTGGCTGTATTTTCTGCGTCAGTATTTTTTTCCACAGAAAAAATCTCACATCAAACTTTTGTGTATTTTATGTGTTACTTTGTTAATTGTCTGTCATTAATTTGAAAAAAAAGACTAGACTGTATAGTCAAAGTGTACACCTCTGCTGTGCTGCTTGGGAGGAGGGGTGATGTACTGGGGAGTAAAAGGCAGCTTCTCCGAGTGTCCTGCTCACCAGAAGCTGCGTTAGTAGATTGTGCCATGCTCTGAAATTCTGGATTCGGGCAAGAAAGAGCATCATTTGGAAACAGCTGCAAGTTCCTGGTTTCTCTGAGATGAGTCTAGTTCTGTGAAATTTAATGAAACCAGGCCTAGTGTCTTTCTGCCTGTCCTATATTAGAATGCACTTTCCGCAATCACTTACTTTTGCACCTGCCTAGCCTAGTAACACCCAGCCCTGGGAATGAAGGGCCACTCTCATCCCATACCCTGAAGAGACTAATATTGGGTGAGACCAGAATATAGCTGGTGCTGGCAAACCCTGCCCCCTGAGTGGGCATAATACACTTCAGAGTCATGAGGCCTGGGGTGGTTGGAATGGGGGCAGAGAAAGTATAGAGTTTTTCAGTGTTTACTCTCTGCCCCCAGAGGCACCTTACATTTGTGGGGCAGATTTCAAACAATACAAATATCACATAAAAGTTACAAGAAAAGTACTGTTCACTTAAATTCACCAGTTGTTAAAATCTTGCCACATTTTCTTTACCTCTATATTTTTGCCTTTTTTTTGAGGGGGTGGAGGACGGAGCATTTGACACTTACTTTACAACATTTTCATACTTTGCCCCTAAATTCTTCAGTATGCATTTCTTAAGAATAGGAATATTTCCCTATATAACCATATTAAAATTATCATATGCAGGAAAATAAACATCAATGTAATATTGTCTAATATATATCCTTATTCTTATATCCCTAATTGTCCTTTATAATTGTTATTCTGATCCCATATATATATATACAATATAGTAATTATGTGTCTTTATTTTCCTTTTATTTATAATCCCACAGCTTTTTTAAAAAAAAATGATATTGACATTTTGAAGAGTTCAGGTCTATGGTTTTGCAGAAAGTCCCTGAAACTGGGTTTGTCTGATTGTTTCCTTTTGTGTCAATTCAAGTTGAACACCTTTTGGGGCAGGAAAACTACCCAGGTGGTATTATAACCTTTGTTTCCAGACTAAACCAGGTTTGAAGGTTCAGTAGTTGTCCGCCCGAAGACAACTTGGAGATGACTTTACGAGAAGGAGCCCTTATAATGCAAGCTAGCAAGCAGGGATGCACTAGGGATTGTTCCCAGAACAGTGTGTCCCTGAACAAAGCATCTAATCCATCTTTTTTCTTTAAGATTTTATTTATTTATTTTTAGAGAGAGGGGAAGGGAGAGGGGAAGGGAGGGAGAAAGACAGGGAGAGAAACATCAATATTGGCTGTCTCTTGTGCGGTCCCTACTGGGGACCTGGCCCACAACCCAGGGATGTGCCCTGACTGGGAATCGAACCCATGACCCTTTGGTTCGCAGGCCGGCACTCAATCCACTGAGCCATACCAGCCAGGGCCATCTAATCCATCTTTATTAGGGGAAATCATGTGTAAACATCAAGATAGACTTCATCATTGAATGTATAGGTGGGGACTCTCCAACATACTTGCAGTCAGGAAACATGGTTATACATACAATGAATGTTCAAAAATGGCAGAAAATCTCTGCTCCTGGGTGGAGAGTATATAATGAGGGTATAATGAGAAAAGTTCATGAGGAAGTCACTGGAGAGAGTCCTTCAGGCTGCTCCAGCTGGTCTCGGGTGGTTTCAGCTGTTCATCCCCTGCTGCTGCAAAACATCCTGAGCTCGGTCCTGAAAAACAGTTCTGGCAATCTACGTCAGGGTTGCGTTGCTATGGAAAAACATCTGACTAAGTCTTGGTCTTTCTGTGAGACTTTCAGCAAATTACAAGATAACATTACACAAAACATAAATTTTAGAGTGATCTAAGTGGGGTTGCAGGTTGATTGAGGCAAAGTTATAAGCTCTAAATAAAATTTGTTTCATCTATGCTAGGCTACCTATCTAGGTTAGGTTACACTTCTCAGAGCCTTGCAGTGGAGGCACTTGATATCAGGTGCCTTATTTTGGGAGGTGTTAAGGCTGATCACTTGGTTAAGATGGTGTCTGCCAGGTTTCTCCATTGTCATGGTCCCTTTTCCTTTTTATAAGTATTCTATGGGGTATTTTAAGATGGTGAATGTTCTGTACCCTAATGTCTTTGACCTACTCATGTTAGCATCCACTCGTGATTCCTGCTTGCATCAATTCTACATGGTGGTGGAGGTACCACTTTCAGATTAGAAAACATGAAGCTCAAAAACAGAGCTGGGTCTCTAATGCAGCTGTCCCATTGTGACCATATCATCCATCATATGATCTCTTGGGTTACATCACAGTGGTTTATCTTTTATAAGCCACTCTTTCTTTGCCTTCCCTTATATTTGCAAGCAGACATCTGCTTTAGGAATCACTAATTTCTGTTAATCTCATCAGCTTCTGTTTTAGGTGGAATTACCTAAAAGCAGAGCCTGAGACAGTGATTCTTGTGCTGTGATTTATTGAGAGAGTCTCTCAGGAGCAGTGTATGAAGGAGTGAGGTATACAGGATGGGAGGGCAGGAAACCAGGCAAAGATATGGGGCCAGCTGAAGTTTAGCCTCAGCCTGATCCCCCAGGGAGTTCTGACTCGTGAATAACACCCCCAGAGTTGTCCCACCTTTAGACAAGAAGACCACTCCTCACCCTGTATTATTAGCAGGGGACGGTATAACTTCCCAGGTATGTTCAGGAAAAGGGGACAGCAGGAACATGGGTGCCTGATCTGATAAAGGGGGACTGGGCAGGGCACCAACAGCATTCACTGCAGGTTTGGCATTTCCTTCATTAGTTCTTTCTGAAAGGTTGTCCTTCTGGTTGGCTGATAAAAGCCAATTTGTTCTGTAATAATAGGCTGTAAACCTCACATGACCAGCTGAATAAGGCATTGGCTTAGTCACTTGCAAAGACAAGGTCTAACTTATGGTTGCTCCTTTATGAGGCCCCATGAATCTTATTTACTAAACCCCTGTTGAGGCCCTGGCTCAGCTTCTTGAAACAACTGAGGTGTCACAGGATGTACTCTCCTAAAGAAGGAAGATTGTCAGCATATTTACTCTCAGCACACATGACTGTCAGGATTGCTGTTTTAGAGATTGCAGAACTTGCTCCTGGTAAAATAACGCCAACCCGAGATACCATAAATGAAATGTTATTTTATTTGGGTTCTGAGTTCTTTCAGTGGCATGTTACTGCCCTTCCTATGCACCCCCAAAACCCCACCTAATTGGATCTGAGTTCAAGTGCATGTTTTACTCTTAGGTCTCAAGCAAGTGCTCCTCAGACTAACAACATCAGCCAGAACTTGCTAGAAATATAGCTCAGGCCCACCCCAGACCTTCAGGATCAGAATATCTGGGGCTGAAACCAGTATTTTGGCTTAACAAACCCCAGGCGATTCTTATGTAGGTTCAAGGGCTGATCCAAAGCAGCGGTGGTAAACTTGGCTACATGTTGGGATTGCCTGGAGAACTTTAAAAAATTCTGATGCATGAGTCCTACCCTGTGTGTCTGATTTATTTGATCGAGGTGCAGTCTGGCCATCAAAACATTTAAGCTTTCCGGGTGATTTTAATGGGCAGCCAGGGTTGAGAATCACTGGTCTAAAGTCTTCTCTTTATGTGAAAGGCATTTTAACACCAGCTTCATTTTGAAGAGTTTGTTCTTTACTGACTGCAAAGATTCATTTCAAAATACGTGGAGGCCCTGAAATGCCATTTGCAGAATGAGAAACTGCCCCTTTATGGCAGATTCTCCCATCTGGAAACATGTAGCAGAAATAAAGGAAACCATTCACATATTTGAGAGAAAACCAAATGTAACTCTGGAATGAAAGTATGAGAGTCTTTAGAAATGTAGAAGTCAAGAAAGTGTAAGAAAGAAGTTAGGGAGTCTCTGGCTAGCCCATGGGCTATCTGTTGTGGGTGTTGTTCTTGAGTCTGCATACCCAAAACTGATCACCTTAGATGGGTGTCTTCCATATTCAATCCAGCTTCCTTGGAGTAGAGTGATCCACATGGAAATAGGACACCTCCTTCTCCCACTCTCACCTTACGTTCGGAACCATCACCTGTCTTTCTCAATGTTGAAGATTTCACCCAGGCCGCACCTTTGGAATTTGGGAGGTGTAGATATTTGAAGACTGTGTGTACCTCAACCTGAACTTGGCCCTGCAGACATGAATGATTGGGCCTGATGTTCCCACTGGCTGCTCCAGGACTGGTGTTGATGGCCAGCTCTCTGAGATCCAGGGAAAGGGAGAGTTCTGAGCATGGTAGAAGAAAAGACACCCCAGAACTGAAGCAGCCTTGGATTTGGATTTCCACCCTCTCTCTCTCAATAGAGGCATGTCCTTGAGGAAGTTACTCAATCAGTCTGAAGCTCCGGGTCCTCCTTTTTAAACTGGAATCCTAGTACCTTCCTTTCAGAGCTGTTGAGAGGAGTAAATGAGAAAATGTTTGCAAAGGGACTGACTGAGGGTAGACACCACAGAGAAACAAGCTATCCTGTGTTCACGATCTTTCTGTTACCTGTGGAGTTGCGTGAACACTAGACCACTTGAATTTCTAGTTCTGCCATCTCATGGCTATTTATATCTCTGGGCAGCTTGATAACTCCTTGGGTCTCAGATTCCTCATTTGTAAAATGAAGACTGAATACTCAGATTTAGGCCAAACAGGATTAATGTTTGGGCCGAAGGCAGCGATAGAGCTCAATGTGATATTTTTATTGCAATTTTACACATATAACATACAATTCAAAATTTAATGTGTACAATTCAGTGGTTTTTAGTACATTCACAAAATTTATACAACCATCAGCACATCTCATTCTAGAACATTTTTATTATATCAAAAAGAAACTCCATATTCATTTGCAATCACTACCCCTGTGCATCCCTTTACAGTCCCAGGCAACCACTAATCTTGCTATCCCTACATATGTCTACTAGATAGTTCATATGTACAGACTCATAGAATATTTGTCCTTTTGTGCCTGGGGTTTAGTACAATGTCTTCAGGATTCATCCACGTTGTAGCATGGATCAGCACTTTCATAAAAAGCGTGAATGAATATTATGGCTGAATAAAAGTATGAATATGCCACATTTTATTTATCTACTCATTAGTTGATAGAAATGTGGGCTATTTCCACTTCATGGTGATTGCGAATAATGTCAATATGATTTTATGAATACCATCACAACATACCACTATAAGGTTTCATTTTAAATAATATTAATAATAAAAATACATACAGTTGTGAAAATACATGAAATCCAATTCATTTGGGCACAAAAATGAAATCCAATTCATTTGGGCACATTTGGGTAAATGTGAGTGTTTTATTTTGCTTTTAGAGCATGCCATGCTTATTCTTTTTTTAAATTTTATTTATTGATTTTTTTTTTTTTTTGGTGAGAGAGAAACACTGATTTGTCGTTCCACTTATTGATACATTAAATGGATGATTCTTGTATGTGCCCTGACCAGGTAGTGAACCCACAACCATTGCATATTGAGATGACGCTCTAACTAACTGAGCTACCTGCCTGCCATGGTCATTCTTATGATATAGTCTATTGAACTTTAGAACCTCATCGTTCCCACATGGAATTTAGCACTTAGGGTTCTGTGCTCAAAGGAAGAAATGTTTTATGCCAGAAGATAAACTAAACAGCAGTTAGATGTTTAGAACCTTTACAAAACTGGGTTAGAAATAGAAGGTTGGGTCTGTTGAGTGTTGTTGAGTACTTTGTTTAATATTAGGGCTATGGAGTGAAATATAACATGGTGTCTGCCTTCAAGGCTTTCATTCTGGTGGGGAAGACAAATGAGGAGTTGATGACAGGATGAGTATGTGCTATGATAGGCCTAGCCTATGAGATTATAGGATAGTCTCCATGTTTGGGGAATGTGCCACAGCCATTTGACCCCTGCCGATTCTCTTTTTCCTAGCATGGTAAGACATAAGGATGATGGCTATTCCAAGGAAAAGGATGTGAAGACCTGTCCCCGGGACTCTGGCTATGACAGCCTCTGCAACAGACTCAGCATTTTGGACCGGCTTCTTCACACTCACCCCATATGGCTGCAGCTGAGTCTGAGTGAAGAGGAGGTGGCAGAAGTCCTGCAGTCCCAGCGCCCAGGGGTAAGACTCAGAACCGCAGGGAAACATGTTGAGGCAGGCAGTGCTGCTATGTGTCCTTAAAGAGAAAGACTTGGAGTTCTAAGAAGTCTTTGAAACCCGTTAGGGACATGGTAGTTCCTAGTGTGCACCTGGGTTGTGATGCAGGAAAATCCCGCAGTCAGCTCCCAGGAACAGAGCTCTTCACAATCTGTCTTTCTGTCTCCATCTGCTCAGTTTCTGTGGAAAGTGCAAGACTCAGAAGGATAACGGCACCTCAGTAATGAGGAGGGGCTGCTGGCCAGAGGCCCTGGGCCTGCTTCTTGAGATCCAACACTGAGAAAGACCTGGTTGTGGGGTTTTGGTCATCCCTACTATTTTACTTTCTTCTGAGCTTGGGAACCCTGCCAGGGCCCAGCCATCCATCTTGGGACCCGACCTTCAAAAGTTCTGTGTCCGCAGACTACTCTGGCTGATGATGATTTTTCTTTGGTTTCCACACAGATCAAAGTCCAGTTCAGTTTCTTCAGCTACTGCCTACTCAAGTCCAACCTCATTTTAATTAAGACCAGGCCACAGCTCTATAGAAGTTCCTTCAAAAAAAAAAAAAATTGTTCAGTGATTGGTTTATCCTTTGCTGTCCTTTATGGTAGCCACTTGCCCTATGTGGCTATTTAAATTTACATTTATTAAATAAAGTTAAATAAAAATATTCAATTCCTCAGTTCTAGTAGCCACATTTTAAGTGCTTACTAGCCGTAGATGGCTGCAGGCTACCATAAAGGATGGTGCAGAATATAGAACATTTCCATCATCACAGAAAGTTCTATTGGACACTGCTTATACTTAAGATCTATTTCCAAAAGAAAAAAAAAAGGGATAACCACACTAAATCCCAGATAAAATAACACTTGAAACAACACACAGCAAGAGATGGAAACTTAGAAGTGGGTAGAAAGGCAAGGAGAACATTCTATCAGTAGCTGGCTGAGAATGTTGTTAACAATGGGTACTAAAGTAAGCTTTTGAGTTTACTTTCAGCCAGAGCCTGTCTGTTACCGCTTTTTGATTTATAAGTGAGTCTTTGTTTCTCATCTGACAGAAACAGACAGGACTAAGAACTCTGTTGGAACATGCTCGGGGTGACAGGCGCAGTGTTTGATCATCTTTGCAGAAAATTCCTTGGCCAGCGCACTGGGTTGTTGCCTCTGGTTTTGGTCTGTTTGATCAAGACCCCTTCTATGAGGCCCTCACCTTTCAGAGGTTGTCTGCTTCTGCATTTCTGCCAAAAATTCTAAAGAGGGAGGTGGCTCTGTTGTTAGGCAGGAGTTCCTCTTCTGGTGTCAGGCACGCCCATTCCTACTGAGACCTTGTGAGGAAGAAGTAGGTGGGATGTTCTCCCTAGCCACCTAGTGATCCCTACCAGGACCCACCCCATGAGATGGGGCAAACTGAGGGCAGTGTGAGGAAAGGAGGAACATGGATCAGTAGTGGCCAAATGTACCAGGAGAAGCGAGAATACTGAAGAGCAGGAAAAGTAAGTGTGAGAGGGGGATTTGAAAGACTAGCCATAATGGCATGGGTCCTTGGGGTGCCCACCATCCTTGATTAATGTACAGCCTGAGACAGGGGTTGGCAGACTGTTTCTGTAAAGGGCCAGAGTGCCAGTATTTTTGGCCTTGTGGTTCATATAGTCTCTGTCACGATTACTCAACTCTGCCTTGTAATACAGATGCAGCCATAGATGATAGGTAAACAAATGAGCATGTCTGTGTTTCAGTAAAACTTAATTTACAAGAGCAGGTGGAAGGATGGATTTGGTCTACAGGCCATACTTCACTGACCCCTGATCTAAGGCTGCAGAGATTCAGAAAATAAAGCCTAGAAGTTACACTCTCCCTGACCCCCAAGGCTCAAAGAGATCTCCACCTGCATAAGGGAATATTACTTCTTTTCCACCCACTAACAGCTGCCTCTCTGTAGTCCTTTGGGATTTTATCCATCAGAATGGTATTTCGGAAACATCTGCTTCAATTTTAGAGTGTCCCAAAGACACTGACTCACAGAACTGGCTACCAAATAACTTCCATGGCTGCCTCCTCATGGGGACCAGGAAGAAAGAGAGAACCCAGAGGTCTTCCTGTTTCACTCTTCATCAAACACCTCATTCCTGTAACCTTCCCTTCAGCTCCTCCTTCCCACCCCCAAAGTGTTTCTTAGGAGCTATTGACTGGACATACAGACTAAAATAAAGATTGGATGGAAAATGTAGAGAATGGTAGGGGAACAGAGAGCACAGTGTTCAAATGCAGAAGAAAGAAGAGAAGAGGTTAAAGAAATAGGACAGTACCTTGGAGAAGCATCATGTACTACAGAAGGGAACCAGGACTCAGCCAGGCCACCACTGCACACTCCGGGGGACAACATTTTATCTGTAGTCTCGGCAAATGGTGCCCCTGTTTGCTCAAATTTGGATTGTGCAGTGCACAGACTGAATAGCAGTGGATGGCATACTTGCCCCTGTAGAGATGAAAGCCAGAAAAGTGTCCTGACACATCAGTACTGGGAGTTGGTCTGGTTTAAAGTAAGCACATGTCTGAAAACATTAGGACCTGGAAGGAGCTATTGAAAGTGAAGTGAATCAGGAGTAAGTGGACCGCAAGCCTCGGTGTTGGCTGTGATGAATTTCAGAGCACACCTAGCCACCTTCCAAATGGAGCAGTCATACTTTTTGGCTCCAGTGATTGTTGCGATGCCATGCCATGTCACCCCATTTTCCAAGAGAAGCTAGACATTCAGATTTTAATGTGAAAGACAAAAAACTCCTCTCTTTTCACCATTGACAACAAATTCAAATGTTTATCGTGAATATACCCATGAGCTAAATTAGCCAATGAACCTCTAATTCATCACCTGTACTTTTCCCATGTTACCTGTGTTTAGAATCTAGGTTTCACCAACCAAGATACCCATATAAGACCAGGCTAGAGAATGTGTCACCCGAAACAATCACCAAACTGAAAATGCTTCTGCAGACTAAGGGAGTTCTTACCTCATAGAGAAGCTTCTGTCAAAGGGGAAATAGAATTCTAGGGAAGTCAGTTATCAAGGAAAGGCATCTGTGGCATGCTCACTTCAGATCACACCTTTCTCGTGGAACAGAGTGTCCTGCGTTGAGCTTTGCTCAGTTCAGCCATAAAGGGGGCTCTATTTGTGGGTGTTGTATGTGCAGAAAGTCATATGCCCAGGTTCCAACCTTCTAGATGTTTCCTAAGCTTGAATTTCTTTCCCTCCTAGATCTTCCTGGTTCATAAATCCACCAAAATGCAGAAGAAAGTCCTCTCACTTCGTCTGCCCTGTGAATTTGGAGTCCCACTCAAGGAATTTACCATAAAAGAAAGCACATACAGTAAGTTGTCACTGGATGGTTAGGTCCTGGTTGACACGAAGGCCTCAGGCCTCTCCAGCAGGTGGACAGAACCTGTGCTTCGAGACAGGCAGACATGGGTCTAAGTCCTGACATTATCATTTGTTCACTGAATGACTGGACAGGTAACCTACCCTAGGAACTTCAGATTCCTTATCTGGGTAGTGGTGTGCGATTAACCTCAGAGAGTTGTTAACAGTTCAATTAAGCAACATATGTGCAAAATATGCAGCCGATTGCTTGACATGTGACAGAGGCTTAATAGAGGTTAGTTTCCTCACTGCCTTCTCAGTTACAGAGCAGAATTTAGTGCCCAGGTTTGCTGATGACTAAGCTGCAGGGTAGGCTGCCTTTTTATGGGATCTAATACTGAAACATGTGTCTGCACATCTTTGTGAATAATCCTTGAGCAGACCTGTTCCCTCAAGGCAATCACTGTTTGGTTTTCTATGAAATGCAGCTAATCAGAGGCAGGACCCAGCCCTTTCAGAAAATTAACTAAAGTTTTGAGGTAAGAGCAGTATTCATAGCATTGATTTTCTTCCTGCCATTTCATGGCCAAGTTTTAAATTAAAAAGGGAACACGTAGTTCTGAGGTACTGCCAGCCTCCGAGAAGGGTTAGAAGAAAGATCTGCACCCCAAAGGCAAAGGCTTCATTGAAGTCACAGGTTAGCAAACTGAAGTGCACAGGCCAGAGCGAGTTTGGAAGCCTGTTGACTGTTTCAGTCCCAAGACTAAGACCAGGATTCTCACTTCTCAATTTTGACCTCAGGGAGCCTTAGTCCATGCACTGAAGAACCTGAGGGTATCAAGGTCAATTTGAGGGCAGATATGGGAGTATACGCAGACTGGACGTCGTAGTCTCACTAAGTCATATGGCCTTTAACTGAATCTGGAGGAGACATTTCCAGAAGAAGTGAAACCTCCTAGCCTCCGTGTGATCAGCCTCAAGTCCAGCTGCAAAGCGAGGCTCTGCGACGTTTTTCCTCCAGATCTCACAAAGTCCCTGGTGCCGGGGAAAAACTTCCACATCAGACACAGAAACAGTCATTAAACCTGGTGAATGATTCATACCAGTTTATTTATATTAGGAGGTAATCAGAAGATAGATTTCAAACCTCCCATTTTGAAGATAATGAATTAAATATTAAGTGAAAAAGGCAATGCTGAGTTAGCCTTTAGAAGTCTACTATTCAAGAACTGGTTTTTAAATCCCTTCTAATATCCAAAGTTCACCACGATAAGTTAGTCTGAAAACCCATTCAGTGTTTGTACTTTAAAGCTTTCTTGATGTTCACCTCAGGTCCCTCCCAGCTAAAGGTTTTTCTTCCCTCTCTTGCCAGGACCTCTATCACTTCCCTATTCCTTTCCAGGGGACTTAAAGTGGTTGAAAGAGCTAGTATGTACAAAGCGTTAAGGTAGCCATAGCTGGGTAACCCCGGGCCTTAGTCCCACCGTGATGGCCCCTTCTCAGGGCCTATCTTCTCTTTGAATTGAGTGCTTTGGAAAAGGAAGGACTTGCTATAAAAACAGATGGCTATTTTGTCATAACATCTGGACGATGTGGCTTAATAATAATAAATACCACCTTATATTTGTATAGATTATTTTTACATGAGTTACTCCATTTTTAAAAATTTTAATTCCCACTTCCCTCCTACTTACCTCACTAAATTGTGGTGCACATGTGTTTCTGTGTCTCTCAGTTGTGGTAGATGGATAAGAGCATAGGTGTGTTTTGGTGCTACAGAAATACTAAATAACCAAAATAATACATCATAAGCAAATAATAAGCAAAATAAATGAGGATATGGAGTGTTATAAAAGAGAGAAAACCCCATTTGATTGAAGGAACTCACAAAGCTAAGGGTATTTACAGTGATTTTGGAAGAATGCACGAATGGCCCCCCAGCCAACATGGTGTGAGAAGCGGTGGGCAAATATATGAATATTCGAAGTCAAACCACACACTGTCCCACCATTTGGAAGATGCACAGAATGGCACACTATCTTCCCAAAACATCTCTTCTCCATTAGGAAGCTTGTGCACTTGGTAGTGGCGGTGCACTCTGGGGATGGGAAGCACTCTGCATAAATGAGTTTTAGAATCTTTCATGCTGAATTTAAACAAAAGCTGACTTATGGAGATCTTGTATTATCCTCCAGGCTTTGTGTTTTTATTAGGAGTGGTCTGTTTTGGCAAAGAGGAATGTAATTCAGGAGGCTCATCTCAGGAGGGTCACGGGCAGTGGGGGCCTTGGTGTTCTCCAAACCCTGTCATGTGCTGATGGCCTCTCACTCCAGTCAGACTGGTCCCTTACCCTCTGCCCAATTTTGTGTTCTGAACTTTTGAAAAAAAGATTGTTGTGCAATTTGAGTCTGTGCTCGTCTGTTTACCAAGTATTGGAGCATGTGCTCTGAGTGAGTCAGGGGCTGAGTTTCTAGGCCATCCACTCTTCACGGGCCTGTGTTTTGCTGACATACACCCTCCTGACAGCTAGTTCTGATAAGCTGCACAGTAGCTGTTCGAGAACACTGGGATGGTCCTGTGCACGCAGTGGACAACAGTGGAGGGGCTTTCCTTTCCCAGAACATGACCAGAGACACTCAGCTGGTTTCCAAAATCTCTCTTTCCAGCCTTTTCCCTGGAAGGCTCAGGAATCAGCTTTGCAGATTTATTTCGGCTCATTGCTTTCTACTGCATCAGCAGGTAAGGCCTCTTCCTGTTTTATGGTTCTCATCACTTGCTTAGTATGCAATTTAATTGGCCCAAAGTCTCTTGATTAAGATAAGCAGAGGGAAGAAGCTTAACACCTATTAAATGTCACTGGAAGTTTTAGCTACCAAAATAAAATGGTCACCAAGTCACCTGTGTCAGGCTTAAGATCAAAATAATTTCCCTGGCCCCTCTAAATGTAAAATCTCATTAATTAATATGATTATGTTCTCAAGCTGCTCCTTTGTCTCCTTTTACCCAGACGCATCAAGCACAGGAAACACACACACATGCACACACATACATGCAGTCACACACATGCACACATATGCACACATGCACACACATACATGCACTCACAAAGAGAGAAAGGGACCAATGACTCAAACCTGGAGCATTTAAAGGCCCTCGATAACTTTTCTGAAAACTCTTCAAGGGGGGCAGATCATTCTAGAAATGTGGGCTCCTCACACCAGCCTATAAATTGTGCATCACTGACCTTCATGGCCTCTGGGTGCTCATGTCCTTTTCATCATTAAAGCAACTATTTCAGTTGACAAGAAGTTAAGCCAAAAATCACAAGGTTAACAAGCATCAGAAGGGTACAAGTTGTGAACGGCCTTTTTCTTTTTTCTTTCCTTTCCATCCATAACAGTTTTTCAAACCAAGTGTTTTTTTCAGTAATTAAAGATCTAAACTCTTTAGCTGCAGACATTGACATTGCCTCCTCTGAGCTGAGTCAGGCTCCTTTCTTTTTCTGAGTGTCTGTTGCAGATGGCAGAGTGATGACAGGCATGGGCTACTAAGGGTTGTTTTCACAGACCACTTCTCACAGCCAGTGCTGAGCCTGAGAAGCTTGTTTGAGATTGGTTTATTTTATGTTAATTTAAGGGTCAGGTTATTTCTCAAAGACTGAGTTAGATGTTCCTTGTACCTATTGGACTAGGCCCTTTGGGGACAGGCACTAAGCTATTTGCTCCTGGAGGTCACCAGGCCAGGGAAAGACACACAGTTGATGATCTGAAGGTGGGGAGACAACTTCAGAAGGGATCCTCATGCTGCTTCCCAGCAGGAAGAAATGAAGGCTTCACCTAGAATTGGATCAGAGCTCTGTGGGTGCTCACTAAGGAACGAAACCTGCCACGGTGTGGACCAGAGCCCGTGGCTTGTGTGAGCAAATCTGCTGCTCCAAGGGAGGAGACTGGAGCAGGAGCCTCCACCGTGCCCTAGGATCTTTACCTGGTCTGACTGGAGGCCAGTCGGGCCCTGGGAGTGAATTTCAACATAAAGATGCTGGTCAGGGGTGAAGTTGGCCAGTGTTTACTCTTCATAGTTTGCTTGCTGGTGACTACTGTTGTAAAAGATTGCTACACCTATAAAATAGCATGTGGCAGCAATGCACAAAAGATACCATCTCTCCCCTTAGTGTTCATAGTAGACTGGAATGCCTGCTGTCCAGGGCTGTCCAGTGATTGAAGGAGATAAAGTACATGAAAGCCTTTTATAAACTACAGAGCCTGGTACTGAGATAAGGTACTAACAGAAAAATCCCAACATTGACATTTTGTGACGAGGGAGACCTGAGATTCATTTTCGTATTTTTTTAAAAAATGCAAAGGTTCTTAATGTTTTTATTCCTCCTTTTCATCATGTTACTCATTTACTTAAACCTGTGTTCTTAATTGATTTGATCCAGTCTTACCAAAATATTTTTGAAATGTTCTAGTTGGTTGTTAGTACATAAATATATTCAAATAGAGAAGGTGACTAGACTGTCAGCTCTGGTATTCACACAGAGCATATACGCACCTGTGCAGTAAATGAGAATTCATGAATCAATAAGCATATGATTGCCACATTAGAAAGGCACATTGAAAAGTGTGGTTGAGGATACAAATAGTGATGATGCACACTTGGCCACCAATGCCTAGTAGGTCTCTGTCAGTTTGCTGTAATCAGTGTAGTCCAGAGCACTGCCTTGCAAACTTGTACTAAAATGCCAGTAACCTTGTTAGAACACAGATTCTGACTGAGAGGGTCTGGGGCAGAGCCTGAGATTTCATTTTCAATAAGCACCCAGGTGATAAGGCTGATGCTTCTGGTCCTACAACTACATTTTGAGTAGCAAGGGGCTGAGAAAATAATTTTCATTATTAATTATTAAGTGTAATTACAATTTCAGGGGTTTTCTGGGTCTGTGCTAGGCATCATACATATTAATACATTATTTCTAATCCTCATGGAAACCCTGAAATCAGGATCATGAAGACACTGGCTTGGAGAGAGTGAGAGACTTGCCCGCATTCAACTAATAGCAGATACTGGATTTGAATCCAGGCCTGCCTTGATACCAAAGCCCATATTTTCCCCCTAGATAGCTCAGATCCATAGATGTGGGGTCCAACACACCTGGGTTACACTTCATTCCACATCAGCTCTGTGAGTGGGTACAGGGGTCCCTCCATCTATGTCATCTATGCTCTTGATCTATGGAATGAAGGGCATGCAAGTTTCCTCTCAGGATGTATGTGAGCCCCACATGAGGTAAGGTGCTTGGTGCTTTGCAATAGTAGGTGTTCAGTAAAGTTAGTCTCCTTCCCTTTAAAAATATGACATATAGAGCTAAGTTAAAATAAAAAGTAAATCTAGATTATTTGTGTGCTAAAACTCTTGGGTGAAATGTTTATACCTAAGATGATTTATTTTGTTAGGCAAGTTTTAGAATCAGGACCCCTTTTCTTAAGAGGCTATAGATGAGAAGGAAGTACCTCCCGTGTGTGTGTGTGCGTGTGTGTGTGTGTGTGTGTGTGTGTGTGTGTGTACGTGGAAGAAATGCTATGCCCTGCCCTGGTTGGCACAATGGGAGAGGACTCATGTACAACATCTAATTTTCTAGTAGATCAAAGCCTAAAACCACCCATTAGCAAATGGCAGGTGTGGTTTCCTGTCATATATGTCATTAAGAAAAACCCAAAACAATCATGTGATATTTAGTCTCCAGGTACTGCAATGGGCAAGGTAAAAGCTTAAAATAAACAAAGGCTGGTTTTGGTTATGTAGCTTTTCCCCCAAATTGTCTAATGAAAGTAGATATTAATTAAGTTGGTAAAGCCATAAAAACATATATTTGCATGATACTTTGGTGTTACAAAGTTCCGGTTACCATTGATCTTCATTATAAGATTATACTCAGGGTCACTGTGTCTCTGCGGGCCAGGCAGCAGCTATTACAGATGCTGCCATCCCCTGAGGCTCCACCTGCTTCATCTAGAACAGATGTGAGAGGACAAGTAGAAGGAGGTGCTCACTATGTTTGGGGGCAGGTGAAAGGGTCTTCTGGAAGCAGGAGGTGACCCAGACTTGACACCCCAGGAAAAAGGAGCCTCCTGACTGCCAACTCCCAGCATTTTTGTTAGCAGTGTATGAGAGCCCTTGTGACACTATTACGTTTTATTCATGTTTTGCTTTTTTAATTGACATTTCTTCTTTGGCATTCATTGTCAACAGCTTTGTGGGTTCCAAAACTGTCAGTCATCCAGATTTAATCTGATGCAGCCTAGAATGTTGCCTAATCTTATTGTCAACAAGTAATTTGGTGTAGTTATTCTCTTCAGCGGACATTTTCAGGGCAGCTTGTGTAAAAAAAACACAGGCAGAAGCTCCAAGTTTTGTCACTTATCCCACCCCAGCCACCATGGCCCCTAGATATTCTTTGTACATGTCAGACCGTCTCCCACCCTAGGGCCTTTGCACCTGCTGCTTCCTCTGCCTGGAAAGTTCTTTTCCTCACAGTTTACTCCCTGGCTACCTTTAGATCTTCAGTCAAATGCTACCTGTTCATGGGGCCTTCCCTGGCCAACTGTTACACTTGAACACTCTTTCTTATTCCCCTATTGCACTTTATTTTTATCCATGGCACACATCCCCTTCTCGTATATTCTATAAATTGCATAATTGTTCATTATCTGTTGGTGTCTGCTTGAATGCAGCTTCATGCAGGTGGGTAATTTGTCTTTTTTCCCCAGCACCTGGAACAGTGCCTGACACATCACATATGACTATAGACATTTGCTGAATGAATGAATTCATTGTAAGAAATACCACCACTAAAAACAAAAAAACTATTGTTATTGAATATTCATTCATTCATTTATTCAGAACACACTTTCTCCCTGTTTATATCAGGCAAGGCATTGTGCTGAGCCCTGTGGGGAATTCACCAGTGCTTAGAGCATGGTAAAAAGGAACAAATGTTTATTAAGCCTGCCCTTTTCCTTTCTAAGAAAGCAGGAGATCATGGTCCATGCATTTACTAGGGGCGACAATGTGCACTAAGAATGGAGGCACCTGGTGCCAGCTCAACATTTTCCTGTTGGTCCTGTTGGTCCGTGATGCTGCAGTACATGTGTTTGTCAGTCTACACATGGCTTCATGCTTCCTGGGGACTGGGTTGTTGCATGAGGTCCTGTAGATGTGTCTTCCTACTCCAAGTATGATCACAGTTACAGCAGTATGGCCTGGGAGCTTGGCAGAAATGCCAAATCTCCAACCTCACGCAGACCTCTTGAGTTGGAGTATGCAGTATAACAAGACACCCTTGGGTTCATGTGCACTGCCCTAAAACACAAGAGAAAGTTTTATCTCAATATTCATTGAGAATCTGCCACGTGTAAGGCAATAGGATAATAAATGTTGGTGTAGGGTTGCACATTTCTACCCTGGCAGTTGGGGTCCAACATTCAGAGCATCTAGCAAATTAGTAATAATGTTTATGTCTATGACAGATCGACGAACATATTGAACAGTTCCAATATTAACTCTAGGTACATTTTAGCTAACCGGGAAGGAAATCTGGTCCTCACTGAAACTGTGCAGGCTTGTCTCTGAGCCTGTTCTGGGTGTGTTAACACAGACAGAAATTGTAATCTTACAAGTCCTATCACCAGTAAAGATAAGTTCCGGTTAGGCATGATTTGATGTCTACTTAAAATAGTTTAAACTGAAACATCTCCAGGATGGAAATAAAAGTAAGAGATAGAAACATGGCATGTAATTACAAACATTCTCTTTTTTGAAAAATTAGGGATGTTCTGCCGTTTACCTTGAAGTTGCCTTATGCCATTTCAACAGCCGAGACTGAGACTCAGCTTGAAGAACTAGCCCAGCTGGGACTACGTAAGTGAAGGCCCCACCCAGGTCTCTTTTGAAATGAATCCATGGAGCAAAGTCAATGTTGGTGTGGCTGATGATACATCATAACATCCAAAAATAATCCCCATGTTCAGGGGGATTCAGAGGTCCCGGAGTCACACCTGAGAGTCCTTTTCGAAGTTAGGTGTTGAACCAATCTTCAGAGTCAGGTGCTGAGTTTGTCTGGGTAACCCCTATATACTCCCCCACCAACATCTTTGAGTTTGAATTATCCAGAATGTCCCAATGTAATGTAAACTTCTGTAATGTGTTATTTCTTTCCCTTTGTGGCATCTTGCTGGGGAAAGGCAGTGCTTGACAGAAAGGGAAACCCAGCACAGCGCCTCTCATGTGAATCAGTTTGGTTCCACAGGAACACACAGGCATGACAGTGCTTCTGTGCTTTGAGGAATCTGACGGCACAGGCATCTAGAGTAACATCTGTTGCACTTCCTTTCTTGTTCAGTTCTGATCCTGGTGTTCTGGGCCACGTCCCTGATGCTGCCGTGCACCTCCTTGCTCTGGTCAGCTGGGCCCTTGCTCCTTCTCCTGCCTCTTTGCTGATGCCCATTAACCCAACACCATGCTGCTGGACAGTGGTGGACAGTGGATCAGGACATACAGTTCACCCAGTTTTACTTCTTTCTCTCACTGCCCTGAGGAATTCATGTGGGTTAAACTTTTACAAAAAAACTTTTCCTCCTAGATGAGAAGGGAAAATTCTCTTAAGGGAAAATTCTGTTAAGATTGTAGGGCTTCACTCTTCAGATAAACAATCAGGCCATAGTATTTGAATGAAAGTTTGCCACTTTGAAGTACAAGTGCCAGGATTTCTAAGACCTAAGAAACTATGATATTTGACCAAAAAAATACAAATATATGTGTTCCTTTGGCCTATTTTCTGTTAATATAAACTTGTTTTGAAGCAGATGTCATTGCCAAGGGAGCCTGCATAATTTGTAGGAAACCTGGAGGTAGATTCAGGTTCCATTCTGAAACTTGAATTGCTTCAAAAAAATTGCCACGTGTGCCTGAGGCCTGTCTGATGGGCAATTGGGTAGTTTGACTGGGCAACAGAATCCTGGTAAAAATATCAGAGCTGTATAAATGTTTTGCCATCTCCTACAAACTGAGTTTTACACATCTTCGAAGAGAATTGTAAACAGTTCCTGAATTTAAGTTAATATAATCAGCTAGATGGTAGACCCCTTGAAGATATGTATCAGTTTTCAGTTTTCTCTGGTGCCCTCTGTCCCCATAACTCCTGGTTCGGGGTACAGCGGCAAGTGTGTGCTTTGTGCTGGGGCTGAAGGACTGAAGTGTCATGGACAGCCAGTGTTCGTGCCCTGCAAAGATGAAGGCATAAATAGCTTGTTCTAGTGACCACGAAACAGAAGCAAATGTGGTTAACATTAATTAATATATATTCAACTCATAATTGCCAATGCACACACATTATCCATTTTGTGAAGAGACACTTTTTAAAATTCTGTACCTCATTTATTTGTTCAACTAAAAAATATTTCTGAAGGGTCCACTATGTGGTGGGCACTGTGCCCCAGACCAAGGGTTCAAAGGTTAATTGTGTCTATCTTCTCTCCCCCCACCACCCAGGTTTATATTCTGTACGGGAGAAACACACACCTGTGAGCTAAGTGTACTAAGCTAAGCCTTATAAAGTCTTTCAGCGACGGCAGTAAAAGTCTAAGGAGGACCCAAAGGCAGTGGGAGCAGTTCCACCAAGACCCACACTAGCTAACAGAACTACATATAAGGCCAGCCAGTGTGTAATTTTTAATTCCCCAATAGCCACATCAAAGAAATTTAAAAAGACACAGATGAAATTAATGCTTATAATGAAATACATCTGAAACGTTATGTCAACATATAATCAATATTAAAATATTAATCAAATATCTTACATTCTTTTTTCATACTAAGTGTTTGAAATCCAGTATGTATTTTATCCTGCAACACATCTCTTTAGGCAGTAAATTTTCATCAGAAACGCATCATCTTTATTTAGATTTCATTAAATTTACAGTTGATGAATAGAATGAATAAATGTTCATACATCGATTCAAAAAAAAAAAAAATTTACAGTTGAAAAGTAGATTCACATACCCAAATTTCAAACCTAATCAAAAGTTTTCCTGTAACTGGATTGAGCATCAGTTTGCAAATCTGAATTAAATAACATCAAATAAAATTTAAAACTGAATATCTCTGTTGCACTAGCTGGATTTCAAGTGCTCAATAGATACAGGTAACTGTTGGCTCTCGTGTTGGACAGCGCAGAACCAGGGAGAAGGAAAGGAAAGATGAGAGGAAGCAGGTGACACAGCCCCAACGTCAGGCCTTGTTTTCACCACAGACAAGGCAGCAAGTTCTCCCAATATCAGTCTCACCCCAGGTTCCCATGACCAGCCATTCTGGGCCCATGAGAAAGACATACATTTTAAGCAGACACAGCAAGGCAAAGTCATTGAAAGAAAATGACCTATTCCAAATGGAGATTACAACAGACAACACTTACTACCACTAGTACCTCCCTCAATTTGCTTGGAAAACTGGTATCCATCTGAAAAAAGGGACACTGGCAGTGTAGTTGCAATAGCAACATGCACTGCTCCCAGAGTGCTGAATATGTATAGCCATGGTGAGGTTATAGGATTTGGGAAGGATGGGCAGCAAACCACAAAGATAAATGCCTGAACTTGGACTTCACATTTGCATAAGTTTGCTGTCCTTGTTTTTGCTGATGGGACCTATGAGTACATTTTTCCCCATTTGGGGGTTTTAATGCTGAGCATGTAAAACCCCAAGCAGATTGTGTAACATCCCTCAGGCCCATCTGCTGGTCCTGCTCGTTAAAGGGGAACTGCTAGGCCTCTGTGGAGGGCACCCCTGGGAGAAGCGGATTGGGAAGGGTGCTTTTGCTTTGAGACTGGACTTGGTTTTTGTAAAGTTGGGGAGCCTCATGGCCTTTTCCAAGCCTATACTGTTAAAAAAAAGAACTCTAGCTGGTTCTTTTTTCCTCACCTGTGAAAAGGCCAGGCTGGCTTTGAATGTTTGCCAAACCATTTCTCAAGGGTTTGGAAGGTGAAAGCTCCAGGAGGCTTCCTATGAGCCCACAGCTGGGCCTGGCAGCATTTCCACCCTTTCCAGTAACACAGTTAAAGCAAGGAGAAAAAAAAGAAAGAAAACCAAGTGAAATGCCTGCCCCTCCAAACACTAGCATTGTGATGAAAATATGCCTTTTTAAATTTGTGAAGGAATGACCCAAGTGCACTGTATTTACATTCTTGTGTTCACTGATAATGACTTTCAGATTTTTGGAGCTCTCCAGCTGACAACAAACCCCCAAACCCTCCACCTCCCCATAGGACTGTCTCCTCAGACGGTGTTTGTCCTGCCTCCCGTCAGCTCTGCCTTATAAATGGAGTGCATTCTATAAAAACCAGGACTCCTTCAGAGCTGGAGTGCAGCCAGACCAACGGAGCCCTGTGTTTTATTAATCCTCTTTTCTTGAAAGTGCACAGCCAGGACCTCAGTGGAAGCCTGAAGCGGCCATGCACAAGGACTCCCAATGCGAATGGCACTGAGAGGCCTCGGTCACCCCCACCCAGGCCCCCGCCACCCGCTATTAATAGTCTGCACACAAGCCCTCAGCTGTCCAGGACTGAAACGCGGGCGAGCATGCCAGAAACAGTAAACCATAACAAACATGGGAACGTAGCTCTGCTTGGAATAAAACCAACCCCCATCCCTCCACCCCGGCTGAAGAAGCAGGCTTCTTTTCTTCTGGCGGAAGGCGGCGCAAAGACCTTGACCGGCAGCCGGCCTTGCCAGGGCCAAGAGCAGGAGCTGGAGCAGGAGCAGGAGTCCCGCACAGCTGGCAGCCCAGGTGGCGCCCCGCCTGCGGAGGCCCCGGGGGATTGCACAAGGGCCCAGCCCGCCTGCTCTGAATCACGGCCCCCGTGGCATGGAGGCAGACAGAGGCTCAGCGACATGAGCCTTTCCACTTCCTCCTCCGACTCGCTGGAGTTCGACCGCAGCATGCCTCTGTTTGTCTACGAGGCTGACACCAACAGCAGCCTGGAGGACTACGAAGATGAAAGTGACCAGGAGACCATGGCCCCCCCCATCAAGTCCAAAAAGAAAAGGAACAGTTCCTTCGTGCTGCCCAAACTCGTCAAGTCCCAGCTACGCAAGATGAGCGGGGTATTCAGCTCCTTCATGACCCCGGAGAAGCGCATGGTCCGCAGGATCTCGGAGCTGTCCCGGGACAAGTGCACTTATTTCGGCTGCCTGGTGCAAGACTACGTGAGCTTTCTGCAGGAGAACAAGGAGTGTCATGTGTCCAGCACAGACATGCTACAGACCATCAGGCAGTTCATGACCCAGGTGAAGAACTACTTGTCTCAGAGCTCAGAGCTGGATCCTCCCATCGAGTCGCTGATCCCTGAAGACCAAATAGGTAAGTACCCACTTTGCCTTATTATATGTTTATACACACACACACACACACACACACACACACACACATATATTACAGTAACCTCATAGGTCAGTGCCTTATTTTATTTATTTATATATATAAATATATATAAAATACAATAACCTCATAGGTTAGTGCAGTCTGTGTTAGCTTGAATGAGGACTTCTCTGGAGTTCAAAACAGCAGCACACTCCACCTCTCCCCAGTTTGTTTGGAAACTTGGCTTCTTAGAGTAAACCTCACTTATACCTACCATGGCTGCTACATGCCAGGCTGGGAAATGTGGGAAGCGACTGAAGAGAACTGCAGAATGGTTCTGTTCAGGGATCAAGTTTGCTTTCTGAGGGTCTGGCTGCTTGTGTGCTGTGTGTGTGACAGGGTTGTTGAGTGTTTTCTGAAAGTGGCTCTCTGCAGGCCGCTCGTGCACAGAAAGGTGATTGTACTGTCTCCTGAGAGGCAGTGGGTGTTTTGTTCTGCTTTGTTTGGGAAGCACCTTCCACTGAGGTCTAGCTTACATTAAAAAAAGTGCAGAGATGACGGCGTGCAGCTTAGTGAGCAGAACTTGACCAGCATCCAAAAGACCCCTGTCCCCATTTCCCAAAAGAGTAACCCCCTGCTGGCTTCTAATCATACAGAATTCAGTGACAAGCACTGTTCTAGAGTAAAAACAAGGGAGGTGGGTTATTTTGTGTACCTTTAAAATAAATAACAGTTTGGAGATCACAAGAAAGGTGTTTTCTCTAAAGTCAAGGGGAAATACTTTCTTTATAACCTCATTGAAGGACTAGATTAGTAGTTACTTTGGCCAAGGAAAATTTGCATTTGGCAAGCAGTCTGTTTTTCCAGGGCAAGAGTGTTGAAGGGATTTTCTTTTTAATTTCGGAAGGTTGACTCTAAAAGACTAATTTCAGAGAGCTTATTCACTGGGCAGCAACAGCCAAAATAGCTATCAAACATTTCCTGGCAGTTCATAAAGCTAAACACAAATTTCTTTTTTCTGATTGGGTCTGTTTGTCAAAAGTAGTAAACAGTATGGGGTAGAGAGTAGTGTCTCCCCCCACCCCCTTGCCTTTAAGTGAGTTTCAGCACTCTTTGATTTTCTCACAGCAGAATCAAAGCCTTGTTTGTTTTTCTGTGGTTTGAGCCTGGGTCCAAGAGGCGTGGTTAAAGCTGAGCTGTTGCTGAAGAGAGAGGCTAGAAGGAATGTACTCTTGTGATGTGCCTTAGAATTGAAAATGGCTTCAAGGCAAATCAAAATAACCATACAGACCACCTCTTTCCCCTCATCCCACTATGTCCTGCTTTTCAGGGGAGACCAGCTCAGATGTAATATTAACAGGGACCCAGAACCTACACAAGAAGCTTCCCTCTGAGGAGGCCCAGGGGGAGAGCAAGACAGGCGCTGATGTCAGCTCTGAGGTATGTGGCCAGCATCGCCAACCAGCCTACAGAGAGAGACAGGCTCCCAACTGGAAAAGGGCCTTCCCTTCCTTCCCTGCTGATGTTGTAAGCACCAACCCAAGTACTGGTCCCAAAAAGCTCTTCTGCTAGCTTCTTCTGAAGTGAAGTTCAGATATGTTACTTGCTCTTGGAGTGCAAGGCCTCATTTTCTTCAAAAACAAATTTGCTGCCCCAGAAAAATGCAGCTTTTTAATTTAAACTCTAAGGTCATAACAAGAAAGAAAGCTGACATCAATGGAGTCCCTAATTTGAACCAGCTGGCTATTCAAGTGATTTCAGTGCGTCCTGGCCTCACCTCTGTGAAGCAGGCATGGGCATCATTCCTGTGGAATAAAGAAAGGCAGGGCTTTGCCAGATGGAGTTGTTTGTGCCAAGGCCACACCAACTAGTAACCAGCAGGTACAGCATTTGCACTTCCTTCTGTCGAGTTCAAAGCCCATGTTTTTCAAATCTCACCTCCTTCTGCTGCTTACATTCATATTTTTGCACCAGAAATTAAGGTGAATAGAAAAAAAATGTTTTTCATTATATTGTATACCTAAAACTAATATATTATATGTCAGTTACATTTCAATTAAAGAATTAGTTTAAGAAGAATTTAAAATTAAGAATGAAATTAATGGGAATTATAATAAAACGCTAACCCTTTGCTGAGGCATCTCAGACTAAAGCTCTCTATGGAGATGGGGGTGTGACCGCCCTAAACATTGCCACCCTTTTTTATTGGTATGTTTGTTTTGGTTTTTAAAGCTTTTGTGTTAAAATAGGCACTTTGTATCCGTTGCTTCCTCAGTGAAACCATCATTCTGTTTTGAAAGTACAGGGAATATGCTGAGCTTTTGAAAATAAGAGGAAGGTGTACCAGAGCAAAGGTTAACCTAAGCAACTCATCACAAGCCCAGTTGGAGGGAAGGGGGTGACCCTAACTAGTAGAAAGCCAATCCCCTTAAGTGTACAAATTACTAGATTAGGACTGAAAAGAAAATGGACTTAGTCTAGTTGTCTTATTTTTACATGTTTCTAAATGAAGGGCTCACTAGTTTTCTATAGGCTTCTTAACACAGTGACTCCTTTGGGCCTCATAACCAAGTCACGGTTGGCACATTTGTGTAGATATTGTTCATGGCTTGCAAATTCATGAATGGAGGCCAAAACATATAAAGTGATTTGCAGAGGGTTCTCCTGTTGGTAAGTAGGGGAGCCTGGGTTTACACCAGGTCTTCTTTCTCTGTTGCCCGCTCATTTCTCACCACATCTCTCTTCCTGGGTGGAAGTAATTCACTTTGAATGCCATCCCCAGAACTCCAAGCCTCAAATTTGTTCTGAACAGGTATCTACTAATGCTCATAAGGCTTTCCAAGAATGCCAGTTGGAGTTCTCCACTTTTAGAAAATCTAGTCCTGTCCTCCTCTCCCACCACTTGTGAAGGACATAGCTCCAAACTAGGAAGTGGGGCTTTAAATTTAAAGCCTCGATTTACAGAATCTCCATCTTGAAATTAAGGAAGTTGAAGATGGCAGCTCACTACCCATGTAGAATTAGAGTCACCATTCCTATGTGAAAAACGACCATATGAATGCAGTTGAGTGCAGTATGTGGAAGTAGTACTAATCTCTCTTCTTCAGAGAGTGATTCTTTAATTACGAAGAGAAAAGTCAATTAAAAAACTGAATGCCTCTTACCCACTGTCACTTTACCCATATGTTCCTGTTACAGCCCTTTAGGCCATCACTTTCTAGGTGAGTATGAAATAATAGTCAGTCTCAGAAATGAAAAACTGCCAGTAAACAACAAGGGCTGGCGAGTATGTGGAGAAAAGGGAACCCTAGTACACTGTTGGTGGGAATGCAAACTGGTGAGGCCACTGTGGAAAACAGTACGGAGTTATCTCAAAAAATTAAACATGGATCTGCTTTATGACCCAGCATTTCCACTTCTGGAAATAGATTAGAAAAAACCGAAAACACTAATTCAAAAGAATATATGCACCCCCGTGTTCATTGAAGCATTATTTACAATAGCCAAGATTGGAAGCAGCACAAGTGTCCACTAGTAGACGAGTGGATAAAAAGCTGTGGCACATTCACACAATGGAATGCTACTTGGCCATAAAAAAGAAGGAAGTCTTACCCTTTGCATAGCTACATGCATGGACCTGGAGAATGTTATGCTAAGTGAAATACGCCAGTTAGAGAAAGACAAGTACCATATGATTTCACTTACACATGGAATCTAATGAACAAAATGAACTAACAAACAAAATAGAAACAGACTCATAGATACAAAGAATAGACTGGCAGCTGAGGTTAGGGAGCTGGGAGCTGGGTGAAAAAGGTAAAGGGATTAAGGGAAAAAAACCTCATAGACATAGACAACAGTGTGGCGGTCACCAGAGGGAAAGGGGGTGAGGTGAGACAGAAGAGGGTGAAGGGGGGATAAATGGTGATGGAAGGAGACTTGACTTGGGGTGGTGAACACACAATACAATATACAAATGATTTATTATAGAATTGTACACCTGAAACCTATATAATTTTATTAACCAATATCACTCCAATAAATTAAATTAAGAAAAAGAGAGAGAACGTGACTGGGAGTCACATTCGCCAAGATTCAGTTAAAAACATACTATCATGAAGAGATATTCATTTTGAAATAGCTTTTGCTGACTTAAAAAATAACAAATGCTCACCTTAAAATTATTTGTAAGATACAGAGAAGTATAAGGAAGAAAATAAAAATCCCTGTCAAGTTCCATTAAGCTAAAAAAAAAAAGAAAGAAAGAAAAACCTGTCACTCTAAATGGTTGTGTCCTATCATGGAGAATTTGCATGTTTAGATTACTTTTTTTTTTTAAGATTTTACTTATTTATGTTTAGAGGGGAAGGGAGGGAAAAAGAGAGGGGGAGAAACATCAGTGTGTGGTTGCCTCTCCTGCAGCCCCCGCTGGGGACCTGGCCTGCAACCCAAGCATGTTCCTTGACTGGGAATCTGAACCAGCAACCCCTTGCTTCACGGGCTGGCACTCAACCACTGAGCCACACCGATCAGGGCTGTTTAGGTTACTCTTTAAAGCACTTCCACCTAAAGCCCTACCATTTAGAGGCTCTTGAATAAATATTAGTTGATTGACATCAGCTGTACTCTCCTAGTGGGAGAATAAAGCCAACGAGGACAAGATGTGATGAGTTCCAATGTGGGTCAGTTCTCTGATCATTCCAGGGCCACATAGAGGGCGAGGCAAAAGTAGGTTTACAGATGTGAGTATGCAAAACACAGAGTTTGTTCTTGTATTATTATTATTATTATTATTATTATTATTATTATTGCATTATTTTTCATACAAACAACTGTATTATGTTTCCCCTTGGACAGTAATCCACTCCCCACACACTACCCCCCTCCTGAATGGTACATGGAAGGACAAACACATGCTTTAACAAAAAGTGTACACAGTTTCAGGTCCTACTCAAAAGCCCTGGGATCAGTAACTTCATCAACAGAGTGAGGTACACTCATTACTGGTATGTCCCTCCAAGGGGTAGGGTGTGACATTCCTCATTATTCCAACACGTGTTTCTAACTGGTGAGTTTTACATCTTACCTCTCTTGTTTCAGTCTTTTTCAACCAATGGGAAAATGAGTCCAAAATTTCTGATAGTAAAATTTTCACTTTGCAAAACTAGTTGCATTTTTGTGGTTAGTGTTTTGATTTATATTCAAGCAAAATAAATTTTATTTCTCATTTGATGTTAATCTTGGGAAATTCCTCTGTTTTCAAGTCTTCAAGAAAAACAAAATTTTTGCAGCTCTGAAAGTGTTACTAATCCCAGATTTTCTGTAACTGTCCACCAAAGACTATCAACAACAACACAAAAAGCCAACTTTTTGTGTTCATAAAAGTCAATAGTGAAAAACAAGACAACTATTTTATTTTCATTAATTGCTGTATAGTAAAATGTGTAATTATTTGAAGAAAAGTATCCTTAAACTGAATTCTCACATATTTCAAAGGGAACATCAATCTACACATGCCTGTGTTTTTTCAATAGAGAAATACGGAAATGTGGTTAGACACCAGAGACCATAGCATGAGTAAGAAGGGGGGTTGAAGAAATTCCCTAAGAATTAAACAATTACAACTACTTTGCTCCAGATCACTTTTTTAAAAATGAGTATGGAAGTCTGGCTCAAGCTTTAATATTTAGTGTGACTTGTTTTTAATTGTTAATTTATAGGTTGGCTTAATCCCTTGAGTTATTATTATCTGCCCTTTTTAATATAAATAGTCATTCTGAGAGATGCATCCAGAGAGGCATATTGATGCCAAGTTGCAGTTAAAAGTTTCGATCTGACTTCTGATCTAGTCCGTGTGACCATATCGTCAGGAAGGATCCAACATCCTTACACAGTTAACAAGGGGTAGAGAGAAAGGAGAAAGACTGATTTTCAGCATATAAAAAGAATGCTTATAATTATTTTTGAAAATTAGTTTAAATAGGTAGAAGACCACCTTTCTTTCCCATAGGGCATCATTTGTTGTGTAATTTTTATTTTAGGGCATCAAAATTAGGTCAATTATGTTATATCAACTAAAAGAAGGTTCATAACTGTGGAATTAAGAGTCTCTGACTGGCTGTCTTGGTCAAGCAAGCATGGCATGGAGGAGCCCTCACTGGCCAGAGGTCCCACCCATCGCCTTGCCTCACTCATGCAGCCTCTCAACAGGAACCAAGTAGTGCAGGCACAGCCCCCGGCCTCTCACCTCACACACAATGTCCACTGTAGAAGTCCTTGCTTATTGTCCAGGCCCAGGGCTTCTTTTAGAAGCCAGAATTCATGGCCTGCCTCTTTTCGAGTCAAAGATTATGTATTAAATGCACACTGTGTTTTTAATAGAACCAAGTGAAAGCTCCCATAATCCCCTCACCCATGTGTGGTTCTTGATGGTTTAGAAAGCTTTTTTATACCTAAAGTCCCCTAAATCTTTTTAATGCCTTGGAAGACCCCATTTATTATCCTCATTTTTTATAGATGAAGAAACAAAAGCTTACTTAGTGAGGTCAAGCCAGGAGGCAAGTGAGACTGAATATGATTCAAGTGGCAGGCTTTTCTACATCTCAAGTGGTGGCTACACTGCCTTTCTCGTTTGTTTTATGAGGAGAAAGAACAACCGTAGAGGTGAAGTCACATCATAGCAGAGAATGCCTGGTCTACATGACTTACCATTAATGTTGTAAACCCTGCATCACCAGCCCAAGGTTGAGCCTGCCAAGTTTCTGTTCTGTAAAATTAAAGGTCCTCCTCTTTCCATACTCTGTTCTTCAGAAGCAAACAACTAAGTCCCACCCACACTCAAGGGATAAAAGTAGAACTAAGCTCCACCTCCTGAGGCCAGGAGATGGACACAAATTATTTAGAATTTTTCTGCAGGGAGGATTGGTCTCTTCTCCCCTGCCTTCTTTTTTACTAGCCTTTTAGTAGAAGACACTGAAATTAGATGATGGATTTTAAACAAGATATCACATGAATATAGCCTATACTTTTCCATAATGCCCTTCCTTAAGGGCCACCAAAACAAGTAATGATACAAGTGAACCGCCACCCAGTAGCAGTCATCTTTATTTTGGCACCATCTCTGCTGGACTGGTGGGATCTACCTTTAGTGATAAAATGTTCTTTATTATTTATCATTTATGGACTGAAGTATGCATTGCTGACAATACATAAAGCAAAGCCAGGTACAAGGCATCCCTGAAGGGCAACAGGGAACTCTGCAGGACTGGAGCTGGCTGTCCCAACAACACCTGGGTGATAGCGTCATCACCAGAGTCATACATGCTGTATTCTGCAGGGGTAAGAAGGAGAAACAATTTTCATGTAGCCTCCCAAAGGAAGGATCTGTAGTTCAACAGCCACTTTTAAGCACATGCTACATGCTGTCCTTGGACTGAGCATTGCAGGTGGCTCACGTCACGCCCCCCCAGGTCTGGTGTTCAGAGGGCTTCCCCTGGAGGAGAGAAGTCTAGTTCTCTCGAAGTCAGTGCAATGGCAAAGGCAAAAGAATGCTGAGTTCACAGGAAGGGGAGGAGCCTATAGAGGGGGCGGGAAAGCAAGGCTTCATGGAAATCTGCATCAGGAAAGGCAAGAAGCCTGCCAGACACAGGGAACAGCATGTGGAAATGAGCAGAGCCCACAAAGGACTGCAAAACTATGAGATTCAGCAAGAACCTGGGCTGTTTGTGGGATATGTGCTGGGAAGAAGGAATGGAAGGCAAGGCCCGGGGTGCATTCCCAGGATATGCCTGAGTCTTTAAGATAGTGGAGAGCATTTTAGAAAGATCACCCCAGTGGAACTCTGACAATCTCTCTAGCTCAGATACCAGCCCATGAAATCAGACACTGGCCATAAACACTTGCAGACCAGTGTAACAAGCCAGGATTCCAGGGGCCTGAAGTGGGCAGACATATAGCCAGGACAGCAGCATGACCTGAGAGCCCTCCCCAGTTAGGAGAGGAAAAACAGTTACTGTAAACCAAACCATCCTTCATGCCACACACTTTCTCATCTGAAATGGTGCTAGGGGCTCTCTCAATTCCCATCACTCTGAAAGGTATACAGTCTCTGAGGATGTTTGGCTCATCTGTGGTTTTGAGCTGTTAGGGACAGAATAAGGCTATGACAAAACGCTCAGGGCAAGGAAAACCCAGAGGGGCTAGACTTCCAATCTTCCTTCTTTGTACCTATGGGTGGGTGGGGCTGAGGAAGAGTAAGAGCATGACAAAGAGAAAGATGTACAGGAAACTAGGTGGCTTTTCAATTAATTTCTCAAAGCACTTTCAGTTCCCATTTCAAACCAAGTAAACCATAGTTAACAGAAAAACAAAACAACAGGCCTGAATCACCAAATTGGGTATCCCTTTTCAAAGGCATATAGCACACATTCAGAAAGCAACAGAGGGAGTCAGTGGTCTTTGCCCAGGGAGTAGGTCTCAGGTACATACGTGCTGCTCATTGTATGAGCTCTCACCCCACCCTCCCAACAAATGCCCTCTGAGTGTTCCCATTTCACAGATGAGGAATCTGAGGCCTAGAAAGGTCATCTTCTTCCATGAAGGTCACAAAGTAGAAAACTGTTCATCTGAACTTCATATCTGACCTGAGGACCCCGGGACACCGAGTGGTATGCTTTATGAGCAGTTTGGATGGAGTATAGCAAAGTGCTGTTGGCTATCTGGGTGTCACATCTCAGCTGTGCTGGGATGGGGAGAGTCAGCTTCTCGGCCGAGAGGCAGGGATGTGTGGTGGTTCAGGGGAGGCACTCAGGTGGGAAGACCCGGTTCTGCTGTTGAGCTGTGTGTGCTTTGTCATGTCTTCACATATCTGTGCCTCAGTTTCCTCACATGTAACATGGTGTGCTAGACCCATTTGACCTGTAGACCTGTTTGATTGCCAACTTCCAGCACCTGCAAAATTTTACCTGACATTTTCTCATGCCACCAAGGTGAATGGAAATGCTCTCCCCCATGTTCGGGAGCAGCCCTCAAGCAGGAACCGAAGGGAGCAGGTGTATAAATGCTCTAGCTGCTTCCCCTCTGGTGAGGCAACCCTGAGATGTGCTATACATTGTGTCTTGGATTTCCCAGCAGACTGAGCTCCAGCTGCCCCCAGTGATGACTGGCTTAATAAAACACACTATGTTGGCTGCCTTTCCTCTTGTCTCACTTCAGCAGTCCACTACCACTGTTTCCTGGTATCACCTCCCAGATGAACTACTCATATTCAAATCCTGGTCTTAGGGTCAGCTTCTGGGAGAACCCAAACTAAGACAAATAGGGATTATATACTCATCTCAGTTGAAGGGTCGGAAAGTATGTAATAGTGCTTGGAATTTGCTGAGCACCACACAGTGTCAATTCTAATCCCTAATCCAATCATACAGCCAAAGGAAAATACGTTAGCACATAAAGAAAAATCATTTTGCCCTAGTACAGAGGGAGGCCCATCATGCCATCTCCTGATTTGTTTGTGGTAGGGACAACCAGGCTTGCATCTCATCTCCACCATCCCGGGAAGTCCTTTGACTGCTAAGCCCCATGCCAAGGCGCATAGTGAGGGCGACACTGGTTCCTACTTCAAAGGGCGGAACTGAGGATTAGCACTTAGTGAGGTCATATATTCATAGCCCCCTTAGAACAGGAACTGCACAAATAGGTGCCCAAGAAATGTTAGCGATTATAAATGTTTAAATTTCACAATTTGAGCTCCCATCTCTTGTAATGAGCTTCTCTTTGCACTACTTTACTTTTTAAAAATTATCAGAATGCTAGAACTCTAATAAACCAAAAGGCCATATGACCTGACCTCATCATTTGTCTCTATCACATAACTTCAGGTTGCAACCTATACATTTTGAATATTATGTTGTGTAGGTTCTGGTTTCTATTAGAATCCCCTGGAGAATATTTATGATTATTTTGTTTTGTTTTAGCAGTCAATCAGGTTCAGACTGCTAGTTCTGTCTTGCCTTCCATGGGCAGTGATTCAGACAAGACGTGACTTGGCCAAGGTCACTTAGAAAGACAGAGTTCGGCTGGCTGCCAGGCCTCATGCTACTAGTGCTTCCTAAGACTTCACCTTCACCTCTCAGGCTCTCACTTTCCCCTGGACAGCATTGGGTAAGCATGGCCAGCCTTGTGATGACTCCCTGTCTGATCTCTGGCCCTTTCTGGAACCGATGCTTTCAGTTGGAGTGAAGCAGAAGGGAGAAGCCTCTGTCTTCCATTCCTAATAGGGGAGTGATCACCCACAGCATGGGAAGGAAACACATTTAACATTTCTTACAAATAACAACATCAGGTAAGGTGAGAAGCATTCAAGCCACTGCCATGCTCGTTACCATCCCCCCTTATGGATGAGCTTTGGGGACAGTTGATGGGATCTGTATAAAGATTTTCAGAAAATTTGTTTTCAGTATTGATCATTCAGCTAACATTTTGTTTCTAAAATTTACAATATTGTATGTAGCTGAAACATTTCTCTAGTATTTTATTGTTTTTTGGTGGATAAATACACTCCACATAACCAGGTTTCTTGGGTTCGAATTCTGGCTCCCTCTCTTGCCAAGTGAGTGGCACTGATCTCTCTGGGTTGCATTTTCCTCACCTGTGAAATGAACCCCCGTGGGGCTTTTTGAGACTTGAAGAGTCAGTGCATGTAAAGTGCCTAAAATGGTGTCATTGTTCTTAGTTTAAACTATTTTGTTTCTAGGATTTAAAGCACTCAGAGATAACAAAAAACAACAGATAGTGACTTATACAAAATGTGATCATTCTGGGTTATTTTGTTTATTTGTTTGTTTTTCTGAGCTAGTTCTCATTCGGAAAGATTTTTTTCCCTTTTTTCACTCAAATCATTTTACCCTCTCCCTTCATGAACTGAACCTGTTTTTCTTATTTGAGAAAACCAGCTGGATACCATATCCCTTGGACTTTAATATTTGTTTTCTTTATTAAGGACTTGGAGAGGGGGGTTAGGAGTAAAGTCTTGAAATCAATGCAAAGAGAGCAGCCTTATTTCTAAATAATTGCCTTTAAAAATGGACTAAAAAGGTAAATCTCTCTCTGGAGCACACCCATGCCTTTCCCCACTTCCTTCTTTCCCCAGGGAGAGTGCTCCCCCACCCGCCGCGCAATCCGGCTCCAAGGGCCCTTCTTTTGCTATAAGTTGTTTCCTGAACCCATTTCTTCTATAGGAAGGAAGGGGGGGAGGGGAGGGGAGGAAACTAAAAATATCTAACACTGGTAAATATCATATCTAACACTGGTAAATATCACCGGGTTTCAAAAGAATGGACACTTGACAATGGGTCCTAGGTTTCAACTCTTAAGATTTCTACAGCCCCATTCGTGGATAAGGGTGAAGTTTGAAGCTCAAAGCCTGCGTGGGTGGCCTGCCCAGCTTGCTGGGAATAAGCTTTCTATCAGCCTCCCCCCACGAACATACAGCACCTTCTGGAGATGATTTGTGTTAATGCCTGGCCCAGAAATGACCAGGCTCACTCTGAAGTTAAAAGTTGCCCTTGGGATTCAAAGAGAAATTCCCAGGCTGGTCTCTAGTTGTTTCTCTTTGTTTGATTTATACATGGTTATTGAAGTTTAAATACCTTAAGTGCTCAACTCAACCAATTTTCACATGTGGACATTCATAGCCAACACCCAGATCCAGATATAGAACATCTTCACCCCCTGGAACTGTCTTTCCACAGCCCCATTTATTCCTAAGGGTCACTGTCATCTTGACTCCTTGTCATCATACATTCGTTTTGCCTATTTTTGGACTTTATATGAATGAAATGCTAAAGGATATCCTCTTTTATGTTTGGCTTCAATACGGCATTATAACTGTGAGATTCATCTGGTTGCATCTGAAGCAGCTGTGTGCTGCTTTTCATAGACTGAATCTTCCATTGTCTGAATTCCATTGTGCAAATACATCCTTGTATCCCTTCCATTGGGATGGCCTTGTGGGCTGTTTCCAGTTTCTAACTGTTATAAATAACGCTGCTACCCACATTCATGTGCAGTCCTAGTCAATGATTGACATGACTTCCCTCTCCCCTTGGTGACCTTGTTCTAAGAGTGCTTACTTATAATCATGAATGTAGCTTTTGGAACCTTTAGATACAGAGGAATAAACTGGTAAATGTTTATAAAGTACCTTGAACTTTAGAATTAAGAGATTATTTACTTTGAAAAGTAGTACAATTGGTTCTTTAAAATAGTTGTGCAGCCTCAAGCAAGCATTAGATATCTCTAAGCCTGTTTCCTCCTGTATAAAATGGCCATAGTATCAGTATTATGCAAAAATAATAGAGTTGTAAGAATTAGATGACATAATGAAAAAAAGCACTTACAGCCCAGCCAACTGAGTGCTCAATGTTAATTGCTATTATTGACTTTTCATCATAATAAAAAAAGTAAAGTCAAAGATGCTATGAAGTTGCACAGCATTATTAACATAACCAATGGAAACCAATGCCAAATGCCAAATAAAAAATGTTTTTCTTATTACTTTATAGCCTCTTTTGCTTCAACGTGAATTTCTATAGTTGAACAAAGCTCTCTAGTTAAGCAGATCTCCTGGGTAGGCTGTGGAGGTGGAGGAAGAGAGAAAAACTTTGGCGGGGGAGTCTGATCATTGTGGGGTCAGCAATAACTCTTGGCGTCTTTTAACCTTCAGGTTATGGGAAAGTTGTTTTCTTTTCTTTTTTTTTTAGAGGGAGGGTGAGGGAGGGAGAAAGAGAGGGAGAGAAACATCAGTGTGTAGTTGCCTCGCATGTGGCCCCCACTGGGGACCTGGCCTGCAACCCAGGCATGTGCCCTGACTGGGAATCGAACCGGCAACCCTTTGGTTCGCAGCCTGCACTCAATCCCCTGAGCTATACCAGCCAGGGAGGAAAGTTGTTTTTGATGTTTGTGTGTCTGGCTTAGATTTCTCTTTGTCTCTGACCATCTCATAATACGTGATAACTTGGATCCAGTGTGGTCTGGTCCGGTGTCAGGAATTTCCAAGGCCAGAGAGATAACAACTATTCCCAGTCTTATAAGTAAGCGGGTCTATGGGCTTCCACAATGAAATCATATTAAAGTCTCAGATATTAGGTGTGGTTACTTACTATCTAGGTAGCTTTGACGAGAATGTGCAAACATTTGAGATTGAAAAGCTGATATTGAAAAGGCATAAATCATCTTCAGTCTGGATCCCCAGACCTATGATCCTGGTCATGTCACTGTCAGCCAAGAAAGCTATGCCACTGGGCAACCACCTAAGAAAGAGGAAGAAATAATGCTTCCCATACCTAAAGGTGTTTCTAACTCTGAACAAAAACATACTTCAAAAAAATTTTACTTACAGCCCTGGCTGGTGTGGCTCAGTGGATTGAGTGTCAGCCTGCGAATCAAAGGGTCTCTGGTTCGATTCCCAGTCAGGGCACATGCCTGGGTTGTGGGCCGAGTCTCCTGTTGGGGGTGCACGAGAGGCAACCATACATTGAGTTTCCCTCCCCCTCTTTTTCCCTCCCTTCCCCTCTCTCTAAAACTAAATAAGTAAAATCTTTTTTAAAAATTTTACTTACAGAAAAGTTGCAAAAATGGTACTAAAAAATCACCTCTTCCTCTTGCCCAGATCCTCGGAATATTAGCCCTTTGTCACATTTGTATCATTCTCCTTTCTCTCTGTTCACACACACACACACACCATCCTCTTTCCTGAACCATTTGAGAGTTAGTTGCAGACATTGTGTCTGTCCCCTAAGTGTGTATTTCCTAAAATCAGAAACACTCTGTTACAAAACTGCAGTAAAATTAACACTGATTCAGTGTTAACGCTATTACCTCATCTGCAGACTTTATTCAAATCTCATCTAATGTCCTACTAATGTCCTTTACAACAAATGAAATAAATTATTTTGGGGTCCAGAATCCAATCTAAGATAACATGTGTGTTTAGTTGAATGCATTTCCTCAGAAAAATATTTTAAGGGATCTTGAACCCTCGCTATTAGAAAGTCCTTTCATGAAAATAACATTTGCTTACCTGTCAACTCGATCAGTAGAAGAACAAGGTAAAAAAAAATGTCTTCTAAAATATTTGCCTGAGCTTCTGTAGGAGAGGGCATAAAAGTAGTTAAATATATTTAATTGCGCTGAATATGCAAGACAAACTAAGAATTCATCGGGGAAGATGTTTTTCGTCCTGGCTTTACAGAAGAAGAGGTTGGAGTGTGATAGCGCCGCTAAGTGTCGTTGGGCGGGCGGGTGTGCAGTTATGACTTGTCTGCCCTCTAACTGACGCACAGACTTGCAGACAGACTTCCATTCTAAGAAAGCAGACCTGCATTTCTTCTTTCTTCAGACAATGGTCACAGTAGCTGCACTTTCTTTGGCAGATGTGGTGTTGGAAAAAGCCATGCACAAGTGCATCTTAAAGCCCCTGAAGGGACACGTGGAGGCCATGCTGAGGGACTTCCACATGGCCGACGGCTCATGGAAACAACTCAAGGAGAACCTGCAGCTCGTGCGGCAGAGGAATCCACAGGAGCTGGGGGTCTTCGCCCCAACCCCTGATTTTGTGGACGTGGAGAAAATCAAAGTCAAATTCATGACTATGCAGAAGATGTATTCTCCAGAAAAGAAAGTCATGCTGCTGTTGAGGGTCTGCAAGCTTATTTACACTGTCATGGAGAACAACTCAGGTGAGGTTGCCATTTCCCACCAGGGCCAGCGATGTGACAGTGACCAGGCCAGTCACAAGTCAGGCTTTCTGATTCTCAACTGCTCTTCCTTTCAATCTCTTGATTTCACCAAGTAGCTCTTAACCCTTTCGGTACGGGTGCGGGATATATCCGGCGCCCATCTGATGACCTGTGTGGACGAGTGCCAGATATATCCGGCATCCATCTGTATATAATTTTTATAAATTTTACTTATATAATTGATAGAATTTTATATAACTATCTCTTAATATTAAAGTTACAAACAACACTTGGAAAAAAGCATTGTTTTATTAAGCATAGATCTTATATAAGGTTAGGAA
>VMDR010002904.1:0-29872 GCA_007922815.1 Macrotus californicus | reverse complement strand
CGAATGTTGCGGCGGAAAGAGCGCTTGTACCGTAAGGGTTAAAATTGCAAGTGTTAGTCGCACGCAACAGATTAATAGCAACAAAAAAACAGTCTTATGAGGGCAACAAGATTTTTATGATACCAATTTATTAAAGATTTAGTACAGAGTAGTAAATACATATTCAGTCTCTGTAGTCCAAGTTTAAATCCTAGCTCTGCGAATGAGTTATTTAACTGAGACTTTGGCCACCCTACTCTACTTTCTAAGATGCAGTGTCTGCATGTGTCGTTGGATATGACCCTTTCCTTCATAATGTGGGTGTCAGATGGGACAAAGCCTGCATAGCCCCAAGCGCAATGGAAATATTAGCAATAATCATTACTACATTTTGGCCAGTGAGGGTTTGTGTTGATGGTCTACAGCATATGTCAGAAACTTAGAGCATACAATAATGATGCACTTTTATTACAGCCATTTCATTGGCTTTCCCTTCTTTTCTACAAGCTGAAGCAATGTAATTGGAATTCACAAGAGTTTCAAAGTTGGGAAGTAAGCCCTAGGATTTCCCCTGTGCTGCTTCTTATAGATCCTAACTATGACTCATAGATAGTGACTGAGCCCTGCATTGTTCTAGGTCTTCAGGGAGCCTAGTGCAATTCCTTGGATGACTAGTACCTTTTCCTCTGAGTGAAACTGCTTCATGGAGAAGGAACTGACAGAAAACACAGGCTCCAGTACCCACTCCTTGAGTAGATAGAAGTGTGTGTGCAAATTGTTGAGGAAAGATGATACATGAGCTCTTACACTAGCAATGATAGCATATGAACGTCACCTCTTAAATTTGCCAGCATATTTCACATATGTATAGAAAATATATTTTTGTAGTTCATGAAATCATTTATAAAAGACCCTAGAAAGTATCTGCACAGGATTATGTTCTTCTGAAGTACAGTTTCTCAACCTCAGCACTAATGACATCCTCACCAGATAATTCTTTGTTGTGGGGGCTATGTGCTTCCTATGGGAAGTTTACCAGCATCCTGGATGCCATTTGCACCCCACCCTCCAGTCCCAGTAATAAAAATGTCCCTAGACAATGCCAGTTTCTCCTGGGGGACAAGATCACCCCTCACTCCTGCTGAGAATCCCCACTGTAATGAAAAATAGAAAGAAGGACTAAAATCTTTTCACCACATATTAACCATGTGTATCTATTCTACATATGCTGAATTAGCACATTTAAATAAATTGTGTGGGCACCTTGGGCAGAGAACAGCGTTTATTCCTGGTTTGAGTTCTGTCCTCTCTCAGTGTTTGTTATTAACTCACACAGACAGCATCAGGAAACAGGACACAAAGGGTTAACAAAAGAAGAAAATACATTGTAAATTAGTTTGTAATATTACTTGTTGAAAGGAAAGCCGTTTAAAAGTATTGTGTCCTACTGCACAATGATGTAATTCGTTACAGTGGGGAAAAGATCTTTCTGGTATTCATTGACTCCAAGGTGCTCGTTCCGAAATTGTGAGTGAGGGCTGGTCTGAGATGTGGAGGGTCGGAGGGTCGACGGGGAGGGTCGTGGGCTAGGCAGAGTTCCAGAAACACCCACCTCTGTTTAAGAGAGGCATGTTTGCCCAGGATGACTCCTCACTATCTAATGAAAGCAGCGAGCAGGAAATGAAAGAAAGGAATGTGGGTGAAAGTATCCCTGTCCCCCCCTTCCCCTCACCCCAGGGAGGATGTATGGAGCCGACGACTTCCTGCCGGTCCTGACCTATGTCATAGCTCAGTGTGACATGCTGGAGCTGGACACGGAAATCGAGTACATGATGGAGCTTCTAGATCCTGCACTGTTGCATGGAGAAGGTAACATGCTTTCCGAAAGCTGAGAAGAGCTGGGTCCTTTGGGAGGGTTTTGTTTTTTGTTACTGAGATGAAGTTCGTGTAACAAAATCAACTGTTTTAAAGTGAATGATTCAGCAGAATTTAGTACACTTACAATATTGTGCTAGATACCACCTCTATCTAACTTAAGGAATATATCCCAAAATAAAACCCCATTCCAATTAAGCAGTTATGTGGGAGCTTTATTAAAATCCTAAGGGTTAAGTTCAGTTTTAATTTAAAAGTTGCTGACTTTTTTTAAACTACAAAAGTAATACATATTTATTGTAGGAAATTTGGAAACTTCAGAAAAACAAAGTGTAACCCTACCATAATTATACTTTATCGAGATTGGTTAATTGCAATTAAAAAATGTTCAATAGAATAAATGCTAGGTTGAAAAAGAAATGGTTTCTTTGATTTCAAGAGGAAGTTGAAATCAAACTTGTTGGAGAACATTTTTACCGCCAGAAGAAGTGTCTGGCTGTTAAATCTGTGAGATAGACGGAGGCCTGTCTTGTTTTCATCATTTAAGGAAGTGTTTGCTTTCAAGATGAAAACAGCATTGATTTTCTTTTTTATTTAAAAAATAGCATCTGCTTGTTAAAATAAAAAAAACAACAACAGTGGAGTAAAATCTGGGCGGTCTGCTTTCAATTTATCTTGGCAATTCACTTTCCTTCTTGTGTCTGCCTGACTCCAACATGTCTTAGCAGAAATTCCTTCTCCTTACACATTGATTAGGCATTTTATCATGGAGTAATTTGGATGTTTGTCATCGTGGCACATAGCCTTGAAGAGCAGAAATAACTGGAACTCTTCTGTGAGTTTCTGTGTCTTTTTAAAGAACAGATCAGGGCCTGTGCATTGTGAATCCTGTTCATCCATTTGCATGTGTCCCTATAAGAGCCCAGCTAGATCCTGAGCTCTGAATTGTTGTATAGCCCTTTTCTTTTTCTTTTTCTTTTCCCCAGTGAGTTTTTAGTCCAGGCTTGAGCTAAAAGGTCCAGGAGTTGATAGGATTCCCCAGGGATGTATCATACTTGTACTTTCCCTGAAGGAAACTTCAATGCATTGCCACCCCAGAACGTGTTCCATAGTCCCCTACTGCTTGGCTTTCTTATCAGATCTGCTCTCCTCCTTGGAACCCCTAAAGTACAACTTCCACCCCTCTAGGATTAGTGCTGACTGAGGGTTGGTGAAGATTATCTTTTCATCCTGTCTCCCAACCCCAGACAGATGTGAATCAGCCTCTTTCATTCTTTCGACCTTTCACCTGTTTATCTGCCCTCACTATTATTCACAGCCTGAAGCACTAAAGCTTTCCTTCCCTTCTCTGCCCTGGGGCTTGACAGGAGGCGGGGAGAGGGAGCATATGGATTTATTTGTCCACTGACCAAGAGAAGTATATAAGCCATCATTATTATACTTCTCATCATTATTATATATTGCATCGTTTTTATAATTTTTTATGCATCTGAGTATTTTTTTTAGCTTCAATCATTTTTAACTCTAGTAATAAATATGTCAAATTCTTGGCACTTTAGGGAAAGGGCATAGCAGTTTCACTCAGAAAATTACCGTTCTGTTGCTGACAATGTACACTTAGGACAAACATATGGCTTATGTCTTGTGGCCCAAGGAATCTAGACAGACATTTCCTGCCACCTTTCCCCACTTTCCCCAGGGGAAAACACTGCCCTGGACACTGTTGATGACAGGTGAGCAAGGTGCTGTCCTCACCTCCAGAAATCATGCCTGAGAGAAACACAAGGGCCCAGCTAGTGAACATGTAGAGCAGCCTGTGAGCTTATGCTTAAACTTGAGCCTGCTTCCAGTTAACTATGTCTCAGGCTGCTTGGCTGCCTTCTTGGGGAGAGCAGGACAGCCAGTCGGGTTGTCTGCAGTTACAGACCAGGCCCGTGCTCCAGTGAACTGAAGCTGTGCAGAGCAGGCGGAAGAAGCTGCTGAGCCGATAGCTGCATCACTGACCCAGCCCTCCGAGGCCTGCCCCAGGCCCTCTTTGGTTTTCAGGGCAGTAGCCCACATCTCTTTTCTGCTGTTTAAGCAGGTAGTTTCAGTATGGAAAAAGCATCATAGAACCCCTTTTAAGTGCACAGCTCTTGTGGTAGGGCGTTAGTTTTGCTGAAATGTAAACCTCCCTCTAATTGCATCCACATGTTTCAAAGTGTGGCCATTTTTGTGCTTCCAGCATTTTGCATTTTCTCTTTAGTGGCCTGAGCAGATCACAGCTATGGAGTTTAAAATTTGATATCCAAAGGAAACACCCTCCCTCCCAAACTTGATTGTAACAGTCCCCCCCCAAGTCCCACTTGTAATACTAGCACCTCTTTCTTGAATATTTAAGTCGATACTGATTTCTCCTAAAATTCTGTGTACCATTTAAATGTTTCATATTCAGTCGTGTGTGATTTGTTCTTGGGGCAAATATTTAGTAAAAATCAGCTACTCACCATTTTGTACTCATATGTGCAGCTGCCCTGGGGGACTTACCCCCAGCTGGTGAGCAGTTAAGCTATTCAAATAACTGTAAACAAAAAGACCGACATGTGATGTGTGCACAAAAAGTATATATCTCAGAGTGGTCTAGGTGATGCTGCCATAAAAAAATAACCCCCAAATCTCCGTCGGTGACCACAAAGCTGTGTTTCTTTCTCAAGTTACACATCCACTGGGATTTACAGGGTGTCTCATCAATTTCTCAGATGGTAGACCAATTGCATCTTGACTGTTGCCAGTTGTTGAACAGAGAAAGAGTTGCTTGGGATCTTGCATTAGCAGCTAAATACTTTGGCCATGAAAGTGGCACAAAATTGATTTAACCACAACTAACTTCTGATTCCTGCATGAATAAAATGCCCGTGTTCGTTTTCTTTAATACATTTCTAAACTTCTGTAGAGCAGGGATTCAGACTCTACTTCTTACAAACTCACCCCCTGCTCTTTGCTCTGGTAGAGATTCAACAGCATTTTGACAAAGACTGTCTCTCAATTTAAAATGTGGGCGCCCAATTAGGGAATTTTTATCAATGGTCAGGGCGCCCCCTAGTGGTTCTATAGCACGGTGCTTGTGAGTTCCTCAGAAGGCACCAAATTAATATACTTGAGGACAAAATTGTGAACACATTTCTGTGTATCTCACAGCATTGTAGGCTTTTAACGCTTTATAAGCATAAGAAATTATTACTAAATGTCCCATCAAAGGGACATTACTTGCTTTTCCTTGTAAATTACTTTTTCCCAAATGTGTCACCTTAGTTCCCAAGTAAAGGTAGGAAAGGGAATAAAGAGGGAGAAATTTTGAGGAACCCATATTATTGCAAACACAGTCATATATTGTGCAGTCCTCTCAAAGCATATACTGTACTTAAAATTTAGAAAATATTAATTCCTTAAAAATAAAAAAGCCCCAAAGAAATTGCCAGGAGATGTGTGGACTCCTATCCCTAAAGTAAATGATTCTGGCCTCAGAGCTGTTGACCTCGCCACCTCACATGCCTCCCAACTTCCGTCAGGCCTCAACAAAAAGCCCTGACCTTTTCTGGAAAAACACTTTCACAATTGCACTTAAATAATTTAGAGATTTCTGTTTGTCTCACCCATTGGAATGGGAATCCCATCGGTGAAAACGGCACTGCTGGCCTGGCCTGCCGATGTCCCCTTCTTTGGCAGGGGCCTGGGTCACCCGGTGCATCTGTGGGGGTGACTGTGTGAATGGACAGATGGAGGTGTGAAAGATGTGCTCTGGATGTGTTCTTCTGTGGTCCTGCAGGAAATGCATGTGAGCAAAATGGGGAAAATATAAAGTACAGCCTCTAGAAGTCTGTTCACTTATCACCAGAGTATGAAACTCTTGGATACTTTCTGTCCTTTCTAGGAGGCTATTACTTGACAAGTGCCTATGGGGCACTTTCTCTGATAAAGAATTTCCAAGAAGAACAAGCTGCAAGACTGCTCAGCTCAGAGACCAGAGACACCCTGAGGCAGTGGCACAAACGGAGAACCACCAACCGGACCATCCCCTCAGTGGATGACTTCCAGGTACGTGGCCGGTGATGGTGATAAGGAGTGGGGGGGGAGGCATGCTCCTTCTCTTGTGCTCCATGAAGGCAGAGCTGGCTCTCGGGACTGAGATTCCCCCTTTGGCAAATCATCCAGTGGAAGAGATATTTTTAAACCACCCTCTGACCTTGTTGTTTCACTTCTCTGTTTTGCTTATATTTAAAAAAGAAAAAAAAAAGTGTGTGTTTGGCCCAAGTTTTGCTGCCCTTAAGGAAACAAAGTCAAATTAAGACAGGATTTCTTCCAGAATATTATTGAGCATGGATGCTGAGCACCTAAGCAGACAGGAAATTGAGGAGGAAGCTCTTGGCACAGGTGGTGGGTATTTTATTTCATCAGAAGACTGAGTGTAAATAGCAGCAGTGTGAGGCCCTGCAGTGGACCTGGTCACTCTGAGAAGAGGGAGAGGTGCAGTAATGTCTTCCTTCCTCCCCTTCCTTTTTTTCTACCTATTCCCCCAAAACAGAAGACCCCAGAATCTCACTGGCAGCATTAGCTCTGGCACAGTTAGGTCCTGCCTGGGTCCCCATCTGGAATTTCCCATGACTGTGAGCTGGTGCCCAGGAATATGAGATTCCCAAAGAGCTTGTTTCTTAAAGAGGAGAGACAGATCAGGGCTATAGAAATCTTTACCCAGCACAATGCTTGATTTGCTTATAAGACTATGAAATTATGAGTAATCCCGTAAATGTCTTTGAGTCATATATTGAAAGTTTCAAATCAAATTATAAAACCTGACTGTATTTTGTTTCTATGTGCCATGTGGTGAATTTTTAAGCAAGACAGATTTGTCCACATCCATATTCAGATTCACCTTCCTTTCCTTTTCTGCTTCTCAGTGCTCTGAAAATACGCAAAGGTACATTTGGTTCACAGTCAGCCCTTCTGCAAAGGCAGGATCATCAACTCCTTTTCTAAGATAGCAGTAGTCTCAGAAATTCCTTCCCAAGCACATTGATCTAGAGGGCAAGACAAATACTGTGTGCTCCCCTGCGCCCTCGGGCTGTTGAAGAGCTGCCCATGTGTTAGGGATTTTGCATCCTTGAGAGACTATGATTGCCTGTCCCAGGAGGAGACCCCTAGGGCTATATACCCTCTGAGGAGAAGAACAGAAGAAATGAGAAAAGCTCATTCTTCATCTCCCAACCTGCCACCAACCCCTTCCTCCTGTCCCCTCTCTCCATCCGGAGCTTCTAACCTAGAGACCCCCAGAGGCCACAGTTCCCCCTTCTCCACATCCCTTCCCATTGGCCCCACTCACTCAGGAGATGTACAACTTAGAATATAACCCAAAAGGGGAATTGTCAGCAGTCCATTTGGGTGTGAAAACAAAGACTCAAACATAAAACTCCACTTGGAACTCCTAAATCAGGGTTGCAGACGCACACACAGTCTCCTTATGATGAAGAGGCAGCACACCATAGTAGTGAAAACACTAGAACACTGGGTCGGCCACTCACTAGATCTGTGGCCTTGGGCAAGTTGCTTAGCCTCTCTGTGCCTCAGTTTCTTCACTAGGAAATGCAAAGAATGCAGACTTCTTTCACAAAGGTTGCTTCAGAAATCAGTGAGTAACTGGATACCAATTGCTTGGGCCAAGTGTTGGGGGGAGGGGGTTGAAATATGAGAGGACAGAGTTGGCTAAAATGGAGCATGTATGTTCGCTAAGGAGTTCAAGAATGTCAGAGTTTCTTACCAGTGCAGAGCTCACTGTTCTTCCCTTTGAAGGAGATGTCCCTTCTAACATCCCAGTAAACCCTCACATGGGACCCTGGAAATAGAGCACCACTTCCCTTTACTCCTGAGTAGGGTTTCCAGATTTAGAAGAGGAGCATCTTTTATGTCTGAAAAATCAAATTTAACTGGGTGTTCTCTATTTTATTTGGTAACTCCACTGCTGCAGAAGAGGAAAGAACTCCTGAAGAAGTTATCCAGGGTCACAAAATCTCAGAGAGCTGGTACGAGTGTAGGATTCTTTATACCTCATTTGGGCTTCACATCTGTGAGATCGAAGGCTTATTGCATTTCGTGATGGCATACACCTGGCGCTATTCACAGTGCCAAGCCTGCAAGCATCTTTTATGTCCATACAACACCACTTTGCACTTAATCACCTCCGTCTCCAAAGCCCTTTGGAAAAATCGACATTTTTCTCCTGCTGACGTTTTCCATATTGTACTCTGAGCCACTTGGCTTAGATGAAACCGCATGAAATTGCCATTTGGAGAGATGAAAAATGGTCAAATATTGGCAGTATCTTGTGGTCTAACCTAACATTATTGCCCTTGCTTAAGCCTCATGGAAAGTCATCCAGAGTGAGTACAATATGTACTCTTGTGTCTACACATTTTATGTGTCTCTTCCTGCTGACTCTTGGTTCAGGCTCTTCCAATTAGTTTGTTTTTCAAGCTGGGAATAAACCCAGTATTGGATCTAGTTCACAGTCTTCACCAATATTTCTTCACCAGGATTTAGGAAGGACGCTCAAAGATCAGAATAGCTGAATGAATTTCCTGTTCCTTATGTTTATAATGAATTAAAATACAGCTATTCAGTCCATATAGTTGCTCTTCCTCACAGTCCAAATTTAGCGTGGCCTCTTTCCTTGCCTTGGAGGGCTCGTGTCCTGGCGTTATACATCCTGAGAAGCCAGCGCCTGCAGTGGCTTGCAAGATAGACTGCTCACTTGCATCTCATCAGGCTCACTTATCACTGCTCTGTCTCATTTCCCCCTTCTCACTTGGCCCCAACGTCTCTCTTTCCACCTGCAGAATTACCTCCGAGTTGCGTTCCAGGAGGTCAACAGTGGCTGCACAGGCAAGACCCTCCTTGTGAGACCATACGTCACCACCGAGGATGTGTGCCAGCTCTGTGCCGAGAAGTTTAAGGTAGAGGATCCTGAGGAGTACAGCCTCTTCCTCTTTGTTGACGAAACATGGCAGCAGCTGGCAGAGGACACTTACCCTCAAAAAATCAAGGCTGAGCTGCACAGTCGGCCACAACCCCACATCTTCCACTTTGTCTACAAGCGCATCAAGAATGATCCTTATGGCCTAATTGTCCAGAATGGGGAAGGAGACCCCACCACTTCATAGAAGACACCCGGGACTTTCCAGCGGTGCGTTTGAAGGGGGGTGAGGAACCTAGCCTTGTGGCTTCCACGTTGCTTGTGTTTGAAAAGCAGTCACCTCCTTGCAGACCCCTCAGTTCAGTGACTAAGCCATCCACAGGCCAACTTGGCAGGGCATCTTTAGCCACATTGCCCAAGTAAGGTAGCTGAGATTCATGAAACAGTACGATTCTCCTTCAGAGAAGGAGAATTGCATTTTATGGTCCAAGGGTCCTACAATTGTTTGCTACCTACCTGCAGCCAGGTTCTAGGTGGACTCACAAGTATGTATATGTGCTGAATAAACATTTAAGGTACAAGCTCTTCTCTTGAATTCAACAGCAGGTGTTTGACAAGGTTGGCCGATGCAGTGCGTCAGGTACTTCTGAGTTCTTTGGATGGCTTCTTTCACCTTTTTCTTTTTTAAAAAAAAATTTTGCAAAGAGCGTTTGTGTTTTTATATATTTCATAGAAATTTTTTATAGCAGTTGCAGGTAAACTGTCAGGATCGGTTTTTAAAATATTTTTGTAACTTTAAAATATTCTGTAATTATGCATGTGATTTTAACATTTAATATTCAAAAAGAAATCTCTTGCTGGATTTGAGAGTATTGCATTTTACAAGTCTCTCTTCTATAACTGGATGTTTCGGCAACTTTGTGGGGAGAGACTGCTGGATTTCTTAAAGTGACGTATTACTGACACTGGCCTTTGGAAATCTGATGTACTGTTACCTTGTTCATGCTCAGTGATTTTTGCTGTCTTGTGTTTAACCAAGTGATGTTGAGGATCAGGAGAGAAATGAATGTAGAGAGAGACTGAGAGAGAAATACAGACTCTAACAAAGGACTAAGGAGTTAGTCTGCTGGTTCAGGCTCCTTGAAGAAAGTGGGAAAAGGAGATGGAAGGAGCTGTTTATGCTGAGAACATTGTAAATATGCAGTGAGATTTGGCTAAATTTTTCCATGTTATTTGCTCTTGGAAACAATTTTGAAAACCCCATGAGGAAAAAACCAGTAAGGATAACACTTATTTTTCTTTTCCACATAACTCAAAACTAATAGCATCAAATTATTTGGGACAGAAACCAAGTAATGTCTACTGTGACTTTCATTGAGTTAAATAAGGTGCTGTTTAGAAAAGAGTTTGCAAATGCACCAAAAAGGCCATCTGAATTTTAAGAATGTATGGTGAAATAAATTTATGTTTTGTGAAATCTGGTTAGGTATGCACAAAGTCTGAGGATCTTGTATCAGTGTAACACAGGTAGTTGCTAAAACATGTTATTGTACTGTGTAAAGATGTGTAGACATCTAATTTGATTGGCCTTGTACCTTGTTCCTTTGTTAGCTTTTGTGATACATCCAGAACCCTCAGCACATACTGTGTTGTACTTCCTTTTGTAAATGATTTTTAAATGGAATTTTGCACATAATACATTGTAATACTGTACAATAAGCATGTGTGAAAATAATTTTTGAAATATTCTTTAGTCGTCTTTCTTCTTTGGGAAGCAGAACATAATGTGCACTACCTAATGAGATGTTAATCGGAAACCCAAGCCAGTGTTTGTGGTTAGATAATTCATAGAGAGGAAACAGAAAGATTTACCTTTTGTCAGTAGCTTATATACTGATATGAGGCAAAAATCAAGGAGCAGAAGGAAAAGTGAGTTCTAACATGAAAGGATTTCCAGTGTACCTCGACAGTAGTTGGCTTAGTTGGACCTAGAGACAATCACAGTTAAGCAAAAGGGCCCTGCAGGCAAGCCACCCCTTCTTTTGCAACCTCTGTAGTGCCCTGGCTGAGAGTTCAGTGCTCTTTCAGAATTAGCAGGGCAGAGGCTTGGTCTTCTTTGATGCTATATTCCTGGTGCTTGGAGCCATGTCTGGCCATTAGCATGTGCTTTGTAAGTCCTTGTGGCTGAACAAACTTTCTGACCCAATGGAATGGATATTTCAAGATCAAAAAGACAGCTGAAGAGACTGCCTGCTTTTTGTTTTTGCAATGAATTAAAATCCATAGTCAATCCATATAGTGGTCTGTCCCACTCTCCAAATTAAGGTCATCAGTGCTGTTCTTATCCATAGAAATCAATACGCTGCTGATTTAAAGCAAGCCACAATATCTGAATGGGAGGCAGTCTCAACAGCCTTTTAGTAAGATGACAGTGAGATCAAAATAGGAAATGTTAGTGTGAGCAAAGAAAACATCACAAGACAGCCCCTGGTTTTGTCATTGGGCAATATTTCCCTGCTAAAATTACAACATAACATGTGTCTTCACTTTTTCCCCCACGCAGACATTCTCAGTTCTCAAATTGTCAGGAAACAGATTTTGGTATAGTTTGGAAGGAATAAGAGGGAGAGTAAAAATATACATGCTAGTGGAGCGAGAAGAGAATATATTTCCAGATCTAAAAATGTTATAAAAGTTGAATGCCAGCCAGAGGAAAGGATTTTTTTAAAAACATTGCATGCACTACCAAATATTCCCAACAGGGGCACAGAATAGAAATAGAAACTGTTGAGTACTTTATGTCATCTGTAAGTTACAACTGAAATCTGTAAGAAAACACAAAAGGCAGGATGCCTAACCTTGAATGCTTTCATTCATAAATGTGCCTTCACTAGGCAGCTCTCACCTTCAGTTACTTTAAGAGACTTGAATTGAGAGAGAACTCTGATTATCTTTTTAAGTATATTTTATTGATTATGCTATTACAGTTATCCCATATTTTCTTACCTTTTTTTCCCTCTGCCCTGTACCCGCCCATCTACCAGCATTCCCCTGCCCCAAGAACATGTCCATGGGTCATACATATAAGTTCTTTGGCTTCTGCATTTCCCATACTATTCTTAACCTCCTCCTGTCTATTGTGTACCTACCATTTATGCTTCTTGTTCCCTGTAACTTTTCCCCCATTCTCCCTCCTCCCCCTCCCCACTGATAACCCTCCATGTGATCTCCATTTCTGTGATTCTGTTCCTGTTCTAGTTGTTTCTTAGTTTATTTTTGTTTTGGTTTTTTATTTTTTAGGTTCAGTTGTTGATAGTTATGAGTTTGTTGTCATTTTACTGTTCATACTTTTGATCATCATCTTTTTCTTAGATAAGTCCCTTTAACATTTCATATAATAAGGGCTTGGTGATGATGAACTCCTTTAACTTGACCTTATCTGGGAAGCAATTTATCTGCCCTTCCATTTTAAATGATACCTTTGCTGGATAAAGTAATTTTGGGTGGAGGTCCTTGCTTTTCATGACTTTGAATACTTCTTTCCAGCCCCTTCTTTCCTGTAAGATTTCTTTTAAAAATCAGCTGATTGTCTTATGGGAACTCCTTTGTAGGTAACTGTCTCCTTTTTTCTTGCTGCTTTTAAGATTCTCTCCTTATCTTTAATCTTGAGTAATGTAATTGTGATGTGCCTTGGTGTGTGCTTCCTTGGGTCCAACTTCTTTGGGACTCTCTGAGCTTCCTGGACTTCCTGGAAGTCTATTTCCTTTGCCAGATTGGGGAAGTTCTCCTTCATTATTTTTTCAAATAAGTTTTCAGTTTCTTGCTCTTCCTCTTCTCCTTCTGGCACCCCTGTGATTCAGATGTTGGAATGTTTAAGGTTGTCCCAGAGATTCCTAAGCCTCTCCTCATTTTTTTGAATTCTTATATCTTTATTCTGTTCTGGTTTAACATTTATTTCTTCCTACTGGTCCACACTGTTGATCTGAGTCCCGGTTTCCTTCCGTTTACTGTTGGTTCCCTGTATATTTTGCTTTATTTCACTTTGTAAAGCCTTCACTTCTTCCTCTACTTTGCAACCATACTCAACCATTTCTGTGAGCATCCTGATGACCAGTGTTTTGAACTATGCATCTGATCGGTTGGCTATCTCTTCATTGCTTAGTTCTATTTTTGGAGCTTTTATCTATCCTTTCATTTGAGCCATATTTCTTTGTCTCAGCATGCCTGTTACATTGTAAGTGGGGGAGCCTTAGGTATGCAACCCAGATCACTGCGTTCTGGTGCTGTATGTGGAGGAAGGATCGGAGAGGGAAGAATGCTGCTATTCAGCTCTTGGCCAGCTTTCAGTAACTTCTGCTACCCACAAGCAAATTGGGCCTTTCTGGTGCTGATTCCTGGGTGGGTAGGTTTATGTATGTTCTAGGACGCTGTGGGTCTCTCCAGTGAACTCTGCTGTGAGGCTGGGAGTTTCTCATGCTGCCGCAACCCCCACAGATTTTTACAACCAGAAGTTTTGAGGCTTTCTTTTCCCATGCTGGAACCCTGGGTTGCTCAGTCTGTCTCGCTCCCTAGTTGTTCCTCCCGGTGTATCCACACACAAGTGTGGGACCACCTGGTCTGCCAGCTGCCACCTTGTCGTGCATCCTCTCTGCCCCTAGCTACCCATCTCTGCCGCTCCTACAGTCTGGGTGGATATTTCTTCTTTAATTCCTTGGTTTGGGGACTTCCATATAATTCCATTTTCTGGCAGTTCTGGTTACTGTGTTTTTAAATTTGTTGTTGTCCTTCTTTTGGTTGTGTGAGGAAGCAAAGTGCATCTGCCTATGCCACCATCTTGGCCAGAAGTCTCGAGAACTCTGATTATTAACAGCACTGCCTGGGTACTCCCCCAATGCCTGAGAGAAATGTTACAGTACCTGGGACACAGGCATTTTAATCATCTGGCAGTATCTGATAGACCAAAACTGTTGGTCATTTAGTTTACCCTGATGAAGTTGGGAATATGAAAAAATTCATATTACATTGCAGAATTATAAGAAAAGAAATGGAAGGAAGGAGAAGGAAAACATCTAGTGTTTTGTCTCAGAGAAGAGGTTCTTATTTGAGAGAGATCTATTTTTCTCAAATATCAGAGAATGGATAGCAGTTGACACAAATGTTTGGTACATGAACACTGACTTTGCCAGGAAAGACCTTGGAAGTTAAAACTATTCAGAAAAGCCTGGGCCAATAGTTTTTGTTTTTGTTTTTTTTTAATCTTCACCACAGGACTTTTTGTTTCACAGCTTTTGAAAGAGAAAGAGAAAAACATAAATCGCTTGCCTTCTAGCACATGCCCCGACCGGGGATTGAACCCAAAACCCGGGTATGTTGCCCTGACTAAGAATCGAATCAGCAACCCTTGGGTTATAGGGTGATGCTCCAACCAACCAAGCCACACCAGCCAAGGCTGGGCCAATAGTTTTAATAAAATGGTGACCATTTCTGTCCTCAGACCCCAGTACTGCAGGAAATCTCTGAGGAGAACCTGTGATAGACATGAGGCAGTTAAAGGAATGGGAACAACTTCTTATCTTGATTCTGATAAACTCTACCATTCCTAAGTGAACTTTGCCTGAATTCTGAGATAAAATGTCCCTCTACATAATAGACATTTAGAATATCATTATATAAATGAATCTTAGCCTTGGCCAGGTAGCTCAATTGGTTAGAGCATCATCCCAATATGCCAAGGTTGTAGGTTTGATCCCCAGTCGGGGCACATATAAGAATCAACCAACAAATGCATAAATAAGTGGAACAAATTGATGTTTTTTTCTCTCTCTCTCTTCTTTCCTTTCTCTCTAAAATCAATAAATAAAATGTTAGAAAATAAATCTGAGTATTTCCTTTGACTAAACAAGTTAGAACTACAGCAGTCAGCCATCTCAGCTCAACATGGAAGTCAAAGGGAACCATGGACCTGGGCACTCAGCTCAAGGCTGCAGTTTTTCCTCCGGGTCTGCCTCTCTCGGCCGCTGCAGTGGGGTGAAGGGTGGATATTGGGTGGGGCAGTGGGGGGGGGGGTCATTGGCACCTCTGTAACCAGCCCTCAGTTTCCTGGGGAAAACAGCACCTCATATAACAGAGGCATTTGTCGGCTGTGGTTTCCCATTCCCCCTCACTTAGCTCCATTTCTTCCCTTTCTGTCATTTCTCCCCCCGTGCTCTGGATCACAGGTTTTCCTTCACTCAGTTTTCAATGAGAGCTATTACAAAGCTCTTTGACAAAATGTGGGGCTCTATTTTGCCATATCCTTTTCACAACTTGTTTCCCTAATTCCAACCAGAGACATAAAGCTTAAGACAGACCCCAATGTAAATCTTGTTCACCCACCCTGCCCATAATCAGGACTGAGTCCATTGTTCCTATTTAGGTCTGGTTCTCAGCTTTGGACAGTTCTTCAAATCACCCATGGGCTTTTAAAGCTTCTGATGCCCAGGCTGCCCAGACCATCAAACTGTCTGCAGATGGGCACCAGGCTGCCATATTTACTGAAACTTTCAAGGTGATTCCAGTGCAAAATCAGGGCCGAGAACCACTGGTTTAAATCAACACACCTAGGAGTAGTAAGACCTGTCTAGGCCCACTAATACGTAACCAATTGTAGGCTCTCAATCTTTTCTTATTCATCTGCCAAAAGACCATGGGATATGTACTTCTAGCATGGTGCTGTTCTATAAAAATATGAGCCAGCCACATAGGTCATTTTTAAATTTTCTAGTAGCCACATTTAAAAAAAGAAAAGTGAGTAAAATGAACAGTAATGCATCATATATTACTAATAATTTATTTTATTTTACTAATATATTAATAACCTATTTTATTTAACCCATGGTATCCCAAATACAATATCTCAATAATCAATCTAAAATAATAAAGAGTTATTTTACTTTATTTTATTTTACTTCTCACCCAAGGATATGTTTTCTTGATTTGAGAGACAGAGAGCGAGAAACTTCAATATAAAACAGAAACGTTGATCTGTTACCTCCCACATGCACCCCAACCGGGTATTGAACCTGCAACCTAAGTATGTGCCCTGACTGGGATCGAACCTGCAACCTTTTGGTATACAGAACAATGCTCCAACCAACTGAGTCATCTGGCCAGAGCTATGTTGTTTTATTTTTTAGAATTGACTTCAAAATCTTGTGTGTATTTTGCACTTATAGCACATCTTACTTCACACTAGCTGTATCTCCAATACTCGTTTGCCACATGTGACTGGTAGCTACCATATTGGACAGGGCAGTTCTAGCGTAACAACTAGAAATGATTTAGAAAGTTAAAACATATAACTATATGTGTAAATAAAATGACATCCACAGCTTACATCCTCAAAAAATACACATGTACACACTGTCAAACATGTACTTCTCATCTTGGCTCACCAGAGTGCCACAAGGACAGCATGACTTAATCTCTGTGAAGTTTTAGAACACTACATAGCACACCAAATACACACTAAATATTAGTTATTATCATTAGATAATCAGCTTTGAATTTTTTCCATTACTGTTTATTTCTACTTTCCCACTCATGTTAATTATCTGCTGGTGAGTTGTTTTGTGAATTGGAAGAAAGGCATTAAAGGTATCAAAGGCTTAAGAAAAATATATTGGAAGACTACATTTTCAGAGATCATTTCTACAGTTCGGTACCAGAGAAGTTTCTCTGAACATGTAGAGCACCCGAAACCACGAGGAGGAGGTGCAGTGTTCTCTCCTGAGCGTGAAGCCAGCTTTTGGTGTTGCTTTTACAACTGCCAATAGCCATTGATAATCGTTCTCTTTCTTTAGAAGAATAAGAGGGAGAGAACACAGTCTGAGTGGTAGAAGAAAAAAAAATATATTGGGGTGTGATGCCCTGTGTGGGAAGATTAAAAATAAAGTAAATGCCATCCTTTAACTTTGTTGTTGCTGATGAGGGTGGTGGTGGTGGTGGTGATGGCAGTGTGTATGTCTAAATTGGGAGTAATGTCCCAGTATTTTCGACTGGCCAAGAGCATCATCAGCGTCCACAGCCAGTGGTGACTTTTGCCATAGAGGAACCATCTTTGCCCCCGTGAGAGTCAACAGTAGCACTTCCCATAAAGAAATTATTACCTAAGTAAAAGTGTAACTGTTATAGTCAGTGATAGTTCTGAGAACTTTTCCTCTTTTTATTTTATTTTTTTAAAGATTTTATTTACTTACTTTTAGAGAGAGGGGAAGGAAGGGATAAAGAGTGAGAGAAACATCAATGTATGAGATACATCGATTGGTTGCCTCTCACATACCCGCAACTGGACACCTGGCCTGCAACCCAGGCATGTGCCCTGACTGGCAATTGAACCGGCGACCTTTCAGTTCACAGGCTGGTGCTCAATCACTGAGCCACACCAACCAGGATATCTTTTTATTTTATTACATTCACTTATGTATTTAGATATTTACATATACATGTGTAACATTTAACAGGATTACTCTTAAAGTATGTTGCTTTACAAAAAAAGCATAAGGTCTTTTTCTCTTTTTAAAATTGTATTTACTTATCTATTTATTTGTTTATTTGTTTTTAGAGAGAGGGAAGAAAGGGAGAAAGAGAGGGAGAGAAACATCGATTGGTTGCCTCTTGCACGCTCCCAACTGAGGACCTGGCCCACAACCCAGGCATGTGTTCTGACCTGGAATCAAACCAGTGACCCTTTGGTTCGGTCATCCCACTGAGCCACACCAGCCAGGGCAAGGTGTTTGTCTTTGATGTCCTTGCTCCAATTTTTTCTCCAGTCTACAAATTATGAGAGTGGACTTGTATGTCAGATTGCAATTTCATTAAATTTTATCTTTCTCCCCTTTTTTCATGGCAGTATATTGATATACAATCTCATGAAGAAAAGACTTAGGCATCTACTATGAACTTAAAGAAAGCTGCAAAAAACAATAAACTACCAAAGACTAACCATTAGAAGTAAATATTAATATATAATTGAACTAACTAGAATATTGGATAGCTTCTATTTTTTTATAAGACCATGAAAATATTGAGTATAATACCTGGCAAATTTCAAATTTCTTTCCAGACTTTGCACAGTTTAAAGTTTTGCTGCTGAAAATACAGTTCATGGACTAAACATCACATTTCCTGAGGACAGGTGAGACTTCAGGCCCCTCCCAGAACTGCTGAATCAGAATTGGCATTTTTATAAAATCACCAGATGACCCACATGCACATTATAGTGTGACTGAAAAATTATTAGTTCAGGTATGTTGGGATCAATAGCATTTGTGCAGCTGATACAAATAAACAAATATAGGTATGCTATTGTTATAACAGGCTGAGTCAGAAGATTCTTTCTGTCTTGGCCAGCTGCTCACACATTTGTGTGTGTGCACACACACGAGTGTGCACACACATGCCCAAGGGACATCATTATATAGTCTGCATAATTAGTCATACTATGTAATGTAGAAAGTTTATGAGCTTTTTATTTTCTGAAAGAACAGCTAACTTCCTTTTAACAGCATTTCATTCCCTGGGGATCTATTTGCTACAGGCCATTTTACTCATCAATTTTTGAGAAATGTGAAAAATATATTTAATTAAATGTATATGCACAGCTTCCAATAAGCTTTGTGGTGCTTTACATTTAATTATCAATAGTTAAAAGTCACTAATTATTTGAATAGAATCTCTAATCCAAAAGACAGAGATAAAAACAATCAAACAAAAATAGAACTGGGATAAACAGAAAAAAAAATCACACTGTAACTAATATAGAGAGATTCTTTGAATTTAGCTAACTGTAAAAATCTCTTTGTTTAATGCAACATTTAAAAGCAAAGATGCTAAGACCTTGAGGTCTTAGCCTCTATGGAAACACTGCGCTGGCATGGCAGATTGTTATAATAAATCACTTCTCCCTGTGTCCACACCCTTTGCAATGTGACTTTCATGTATGGAAAAAAAAAGAACAAGATGTTACAAAAATTACATGCAGAGAAAAACAAATTCTTGGAAACTGCAAATATGCTATTACAAATAAAAAAATCAATAACTGAAGCCATGTCCCCAAAAGTATAAGAAATAAAGACAAAGAGAGAGGCAGTAGACATTAAAGCTCTGAGAAAGGGGGGAGTGTAATCTAGTAGATCCAATAATAACAGTAATTAGAGAAAGAGAAAACAGAAAATGTTGAAGAAATAATTATTTTGAATGGTGACCAGATTCTAAAAAGTCCCAGAAAGTGGTGACCAAGGAATCAATTGATTAAAACATATTTGGAAAAGTGAGTGACCTCCTTTGGACTTACCAGCCAGTGACTGCAAAGGGAAGGGGTGATAGATCTTGTAGAACTCTTCCATTTCTCCAAGCATAATTCTGAACAATCCTGAGCCCTCCTATACTTTTTTGTATGATATTGGTTTATTCACATGATTTTGCCCTATCTTTTTTTTTTTTTTTGGTAAAAAAAGAAAAAGACAGTAACAAACATGATGCCAGTGGAAGTTTGAAAAGTGTGTGTACATTGGACTGGCCCTCTCTTGCTGCTGAGAAACCTTCTGTCACCCTTCTGAACAAATCCAAACTGGTTATCTAGAAGATAAGAGATTGCAGAGAGAAGTCCCAGCCATCCTAGGAAGTCCCAGACATGTGAGTGAGGCTTCTTAGACCATACAACCATCATACATCCAGCTCAGACCAGAGCTACCAACCACCCACAGAGTATTTTAAGTCACTGAGTTTGAGTGACTTGTTACACAACAAAAGCTAACTGATACACCTTTCTTCCATTTTTAGAATCTTCTCCTTATGCCCACTGTTCTCAAATTCAGTGATAGGTCTCAATGTGAATTTCTTCATCAATTATATTGAAGACTCACAATCTCTCTCACTATCTAGACTCATATTCTTTAATTCTGAAAACATTTTTTAATGATAATTTTGTTTGCTCTTTCCAAAATTCCTATTATTTGAATATTGGACCTACTAGATTGAGCCTCCTACCCTCTTTTTGAGCTTTAATTTCTATTGTTACCAAGCAAAAACCAAAGTTTGGCTGCCTGTCATCACAAATAGCCAAACTCATGAGGTAGGTGCTGATGCAAAAGGAAAAGAGGTGCCGTGCAACCTGGGAGAGTGGTGGACTCCAGTCTCAAAGACCATCTCCATCCTCCTGCTCAAGCCTGCGGTTCCTATGGGGACAGGGAGGGGAGGACTTTTTCCTAATCTAATTGTCTTCCTAGCTTTTGGCATGCTCCTGATCCTGCCCATTCATCTTTCTAGCCTTTAGCGCCCTGAAGCCCTATCCATTCATATCTCTTTAGTTTTCAGCGTGCTCAGTGTAAGAGCTTTCCCTGCCACCATCTTGGCCAACGGGTAGAGATTCCTCTGGTGCTCTGAGGACTGACTGTTTTATGGTAACATTTTCTCTTTATTTCTTATACTTTGGGGGGCATTGCTTCAATTATTTTTTTATGATAACATATTTGCAATTTCCAATCATTTGTTTTTGTCTCTGTGGGGTCAATACATGGCCCTTCCCCCTCTCATGACTTAGTGCTGGTAAAATTCCCCGTCAGAGGGCCACTGGCCAGAAGAAATGTGTGTTGTTTTAAGAATGGGTTGTAACTCCCTCCTTATCTTCTTTTGGGAGCAGCTTCTTGTCCTGTGATTGTGTCTTGACTTTTTACACACTGAGGTAATGTAGTTTAGAGTCACATATAGGACATGTGCCTCCTTTGTCTGGGACCCCTTATAGGGAGCCTCAGACTGGAGGAGGTGCGGTCTCTCTACCACTGACCTGCTGTCATCAGTGCACTCCCCCGTATTGTGAGTAATAAACAGCATGTCCACATCTGCTAGTCCTCTAAGTGGTTGTTTTCAGAATATCATGAACACTTAAGCAGCTCCCTGGTTTTGGTTTAGAGCTCATGTGCTACAGTCTTTGAATGTAATTTTAATATGTAAAGCACCACGAAGCTTATTGGAAGTTGTGTATACTGGGTAGAGTTTGTGAATCAATGGTCTTTTCCCTTAGGATGACCATGTGGCAACCCATTTATTTTACTGGAGGGCTGAAAAATGTGAATATCTGTGGGACTTTTTTCTTAGGTCAAGTGGTTTCCCCACAAAAATATTCTCCAATATCCTGCTAGAAGTTGCAGAATGGGGTTAAGTGTAGCTGCCAGCATTCAGGGAGCAAACTGGCAATGGGTCTGCAGGAGGGTCATCTTTCAGAATGCCAGCTTCTACTTAATCCCAATTTTCAATGCAACGTCTCTCCCTCACTCTTCACTGCCTGTGCTCTTGATGGGGGGCTCAAGAGTTGAAAAGTTTCAGTTTTTTGTAATAGTCAATAAGCTTAGTCATTAAAGCATGTAAAAAGCTGTTGTACCAGGAACTGAAGGTATGACCCACTCTGACTCCAGGAGACCATATAAGCAGTTCCACCCACCTCTGTGCCCAGGAGGACCACACGTGATCAGGATGGCATCTGAGCCACTGTGCTCCAGGGTGGGACGTCCAGTGCCCAGGACACAGGTAAAGAATCTTCAGTCAACAGATGAAAGAATGTCGAAGCTTTTAATCTGATTAGACTTTTCCCTGCACCCATTGCCTACACTTTTCTTCTCCTTACAAAAGGAGTTGACTTGAAATGGAATATAAGGTCTGTTAGGGTACATAACACACTGTCTTCTCAGAATGCTGGCCATCTGAATAAAGCGCCCATAAAGATTCAATCCATGCCTTGGTTGGACTGAGTGCCAGCCTGCAAACTGAGAGGTTGCTGGTTTGATTCCCCGTCAGGGCACAAGCCTGGGTTGTGGACCAGTTTCCAAGTTGGGGGCATGTGAGAGGCAACCAGTCGATGTTTCTCTCACATATGGTTCTCTCTTCTTTTTTCCTCACTTCCCTTTCCCTCTAAAGATAAATAAATAAAATCTTTAATAAAAAAATAAGATAAAATAATTAAATATAAATTTAAAAAAAAATTATAAAAAGGATTCAATCCCCGTCTCTACTGATTGGTTCTGGTAGTGACAGGCAGCACATAAGCTGGCTTTTCTGGTTTCACCCGGAGCTTAATGACATAACCACCTGTCCAGGGAGAAAAGCTCTTATCTTCTCCCTTTATTGTACCTGGCTTATTTAATTCCCAAGCCACACCAGATTCTCCACCAGAAATCTTGCTTCTTGGCTTTTCCTCCTGCAATAGCTGAACTTTCAGCTAAATGAGTTACTAGCACAAAATTATGGAATTTTGTTGCCTGTTCTGATTGGCTATTGTCTCCTTTATTCTCTTTGTTCCTAAGGATTTATGCCTGTAAGAAAAAAAATTTAATTTTCTTTTATTCTTATTTTAGTGAAGGCAGCAGATGTGTACCACCTGCTTTGTTTAATTGAAAACTGTATTCACTTCTAAATATGAATGGTTGAGTGCATTTGTACAACTAGTTAGAAAAACTGAAAATAGATGACGATTTAATGGTTAGAGTCAGTGTATCTATCATGTTCAGTTATTATTTCATAAAACATACATTTTTTTATTTGAAGGCAACTACCCATCCAAGTTACTTTATTGTTAATCATATTACCTAGGATTTATCAAAATATTTATTTACTGTGTACTTTGTTATTTCCATGTGATCTGAAGGAAGAAAAAACAAAACAAAACAAAAAATGAAGCAGCAACAAATGAAATGCCAAGCTATTTGCTTGTTTAAATGGGGAGTTTTGCCATAATGAAAGCGAACTGGGTCAGCACTATTTACAGAAGAGCACATGGTATTTTGTCTTAATGAGCAGGAAAATGTTTTGTGGTAAAAGCTTGTATTTTTTCCCGACTAAGCAGTAAAAGGAATTACACAATGTAAGATGATAAATAAAAGTTCTATGAGTCACCCTTAATTTAGGAAAAATGTGCAGCCAGGACAGAAACAGTGTTTTTCTGCATGTTTAAAATAAACTCTAATGCACTGAAATAGTAATCAATAACAGGATGTCCTAGAAGCCCAAATAACTGTGCAACTATAAGGGGTTTAATGTAGTTCATACTTTTCAAATATATGCACTGCAGTGGTGAGGACAATGATGTAAAGACTATGTTGATTTTACTGTTTTATTTTTTAAAATTTTTTATTGTGTTTTTTCCCATGACTGTTTAGTTCCCTTGATTTCCTCACCACCACAGTCACCACACTGTTGTCCATGTCCATGACTCCTTTTCCCTTTTTGCTCAGTCCCTACACCCCATATCCCCTCCCCCCACTTAGCTGTCAGCCTGTTCTCTATGAATGTGTCTCTATTTTGCTTGTTAGTGCACTTTGTTCATTAGATTCCATGTGTAAGTGAGATCATATGGTATTTGTCTTTCTCTGACTGGCTTCTTTCATTTAGCATAATATTCTCCAGGTCCATCCATACTGTTGCAAAGGGTAAAACTTTTTTCTTTTTTATGGCCAAGTAGCATTCCATTGTGTAAATGTCCCATAGTTGTTTTTATCCACTATCTACTGATGGACACTTGGGCTCCTTCTGTATCTTGGATATTATATTTAAGGCTGCAATGAACATAGGGGTGCTTATGATCTTTTGAATTACTGTTTTGGGTTCCTTCAGATATATTTTCAGAAGTGGGATTGCTGGGTCAAAAGGCAAATCTTTTTTTAATTTTTTTAGGTATCTCCATACTGCTTTCCATAGTGGCTGCACCAATGTACATTGCCACCAACAATGCAAAGGGGTTCCCCTTTCTCCCCATCCTCACCAGTGCTTGTTGTTTGTTGTGATTTATTGATGATTTGCATTCTGACAGTTGTGAGGTGATATCTCATTGTGGTTTTAATTTGCATCTCTCTGATGATTAGTGACACTGAGCATCTTGTTATATGTCTATTGGCCATCTGTATGTCCTCTTTGAAGAAATGTCTATAGGTCCTTTACTCACTTTTTAATTGGGTTGTTTGTCTTTTTGGTGTTAAGTTTTGTAAGTTCCTTATAAATTTTGGATATTAATCCCTTGTCAGATGTATCAGCAAATATTTTCTCTCATTCCATGAGTTGTCTTTTTGTTTGTTGATGGTTTCCTTTGCTGTGCAAAAACTTTTTAATTTGATGTACTCTCATTTATTTATTTTTTTCTTTTGTTTCCCTTGCCTAGGGAGATATATCTGATAAAATATTGCTACAAGCGATGTCCAGGATTTTGCTGCTTCTGATTTCTCCTAGATTTTTATGGTGTCAGGTATAACATTCTCTTTAAATGATATTTTACTGATTATGCTATTACACTGGTCCTGATTTTTTTCCCCCTTTGCCCTCCCTCCACCCAGCACCCTCCACTCCCTCAAGCAATCCTCCCACCATTGTTCATGTCCATGGGTCATGCGAATAAGTTCTTTGGCTACTCTTTTTCCTATACTATACTTTACATTCCCATGGCTATTTAGTAAATACCTATTTGTACTGCTTAATGTCCTCACTTCTTCACCCATTCTCCCCCTCTCACCTCTCATCTGGCAGCCTTCTGGTAACTAACTTCTTTTCTCTTGCTTTTAAGAGTCTGTCTATCTTTAACCTTTGGCCTTTCAATAACAATATGTCTTGGAGTGGGCCTCTTTGCATCCATCATAATTGGCACTCTCTGACTTCCTGGACTTGCAGGTCAATTTTCATCACCAAATTAGGGAAATTTTCTTTCACTATTTTTTCAGACAGATTTTCAATTTTTGCTATTTCTGTTCTCCTTCTGGTGCCCCTGTGAGGCGAATGTTGGACCTCTTAAAGTGTTCCCAGAAGCTGTTTATAATATCCTCATTTTTTGGATTCTCTTTTCTTCTTGTTGTTCTGATTGGTTGTTTTTTGCTTTCTTTTGTTCCAAATCATTGATATGATTCTCGGCCTCATCCTCTCTATTGTTGTTTCCCTATAAACTTTTCTTTATTTCAATTAGTGTATCCTTCATTTCTGACTGGGTCTTTTTTATGCTGCTGAGGTCCTCACTAAGTTTCTTGAGCATCCTTATAAACAGTTTTGAACTCTGCATCTGATAGATTACTTATCCCCGTTTCATTTAGCTCTTTTTCTAGGGTTTTGTTCTGTTCTTTCATTTGGGCCATGTTTCTTTGTCTCTTCCTTTTGGCAGCCTCCCTGTGTATGTTTCTGTGTATGAGGTAGAGCTGCTTTGCCTCCGTGTCTTGTCAGTGTGGCCTAATGTAGTAGGTGTCCTGTAGGGTCCAGTGGCACAGTCTCTTCTATCACCCTAGCTGGGTTCTCGAGGTGTGCCCTTCGTGTGGGCTGAGTACACCCTCTTCTTGTAGTTGAACCTTGGTTGCTGTTGACAGATCAATGAGAGGGATTTACCTAGGGCAGTCAGCTGCAAGGACTGGCTGTGACCATTGACCACTAACCTCCACCCTCTGTGGAGAATCAGCTGGGCAGAGGGAGGGTGGTGGTGCTCCAACGTGGTCTGTAGCTGTCCACTGGGTCCATTGGCCCTGGGGTTTCCCAGGTGGTGCATGCCAAGATCAGCCCCCACCTGTGTTTTGTCCTAGGCACCCTGCCTAAGTTTTAAAGAAATCTGAGATGGCTGCTACTTGTGCTGGGCTTGGAGATTCCCAGGTAAAGCCAAGCTGTGAATCTAGGCTGCTAGGTCTGGGCCTGTGGCTCACTGAGGCCAGCTGCTGCTTGTTTCAGAGGATTTAGAAAGTTATGAATCATGAGCCGTTCATATGGAAAAGCAGCTTGGGTGAGCCTGTAAGTTGGGTGGGGCAGAGTCTCTGAGGATCTCCAAGGCTGGTCAAACAGTGTTAACCAGTTTGATGGCATCTTAGATATGGCATCAGTCTGCCAATCCAAGCAGGGAGGGACCAGAAAAGGGACAATGGCCTCTGCTCGCCTTGATGCCAGACACCTCAGCCTCCTCCCGTATGCCACTGGTGCTCCTCATGCTGCCTTTCCAGCACCAGAGCCCTGAAGGAGTAAGTCTGAATAGGTGAGTGAGTGTTTGGGTTCTTTAAGAGGAACTGCTTGAGGCTCCAGTAGTTTCTTCTACTACTCAATCCCTGCTGGATTTTGCAGACAGAAGTTGTGGGTGCTTATCTTCCTGGCACTGGACCCTGGGCTGGGGCACCTGGTATGGGTCTGGGACTCCTTGATATTGAGATATCATTCCTGAATTTTTTATCCACCACATATGAATGTGGGACCAGCCTGTTCTGTGCCTGCACCCGTCCTACTATTCTAGATGGGTGTGGTTTCTTTAATTCCGAAGGTGTCAGAGATCCATTCAACTTGGTTTCTATTGGTTCTGAGTGATGGTTGTTCTCTATTTTAGTTGTAATTTTGTTGTGGCTGTGCAAAGAAGTGACCCATGTCTGCCTATGCTGCCATCTTGACCAGAAGTCCTTTTTATTTTTAAAATATTTTATTGTCAATACTATTACAGTTGTCCCAATTTTTGTCCGCCTCCTCCCAGTTCCCCGTACTCACACAGTCAATCCCACATCATTGTCTGTGTTCCAGGGTCATGCATATATGTTTTTTGGATAATCCCTTTACTTTTTTACAACTGGTCCCCACCTCACCACTCTCCTCTTACAGCTGTCAGTCTGTTCCATGGTTCTACATCTCTGATTCTATTTTGCTCATTAGTTTATTTTGTTAGTTAGATTCCACATATAAGTGAGAGCATATGATATTTGTCTTTCACCTCCTGGCTTATTTCACTTAGCTTAATAGTCTTCAGGTCCATCCATGATGTCACAAATGATAGGAGTCCCTTATTTCTTTCTTCTGCATAGTATTCCATCGTGTAAGTATACCACAGCATTTTTATCCACTCACCTCCTGATGGGCACTTCGGCTGTTTCCAGATCTTGGCTATTGTAAATAATGCTGCTATAAACATAGGGGTGCATATATTCTTTTGAATTGGTGTTTTAAGATTCTTAGGATATATTCCCAGAAGTGGAATCACTGGATCATAAGACAGTTACATTTTTTAGGAGACTTCCAACCAAGATGGAGGCATAGGTAGATACATTATGCCTCCTCGCACAATCAAAAGGACAACGACAAATTTAAAAGCAAAAAATAATCAGAACTGCCAGAAAATTTAACTGTATGGAAGTCTGACAACCAAGGAGTTAAAGAAGAAATGTTCATCCAGACCAGTAGGAGGGGGGGAGACGGGCAGCTAGGTGGAGAAGACCATGGCAAGGCGGTGCCTGGAGGACCAGGTGAAGCAGTGGCTGGTGGACCTGGTGGTCCCACATTTATGTGCAGATAAACCAGGAGGGACAACTGGGGAACGAGACAGACCAAGCAACCCAGGATTCCAGGGTGGGGAAAGAAAGCCTCAAAACCTCTGACTGAAAATACCTGTGTGTGTTGAGGTGGTAGGAGAAACTCTCAGCCTCACAGGAGAGTTCTGGAGAGATCACAGGGTCCTAGAATGTACACAAAACCACCCACCCAGGAATCAGCACCAGAAGGGTCCAATTTGTTTGTGGGTAGTGGCAGAAGTGACCAAAAGCTGGCAGAGAGGTGAAAAAGTGGCATTGTTCCCTCTCAGACCCCTCTCCAACATACAGTGCCACAGTGCAGCGACGTGGGTTGCCCTGCCCTGGTGAATACCTAAGGCTCCACCCCTTACTATGTAACAGGTGCGTCAAGACAAAAAAAAAAAAAAAATGGCCCCAAAGAAAGAACAGATCAAAGCTCCAGAAAAAATACAACTAAGTGACAAAGAGATAGCCAGCCTATCAGACGCACAGTTCAAAACACTGGTCATCAGGATGCTCACAGAATTGGTTGAGTATGGTCGCAAAATAGAAGAAGTAGTGAAGGCTATGAAAAGTGGAAAGGAAAATGTACAGGGACCCAAGAGTGATGGGAAGGAAACCAGGACTGAAATCAATCATTTGGATCAGAAGGAAGAAATAAATATTCAACCAGAACAGAACGAAGAAACAAGAATTCAAAAAAATGAGGAGAGGTGTAGAAACCTCCAAGACAACCTTAAGCATTCCAACATCCAAATCATATGGGTGCCAAAAGAAGAAAAGAAAGAACAAAAAACTGAAAACTTATTTGAAAGAATAATGAAGGAGAACTTCCCCAATCTGGCAAAGGAAATAGACTTCCAGGGAGTCCAGGAAGCTCAGAGAGTCCCAAAGAAGTTGGACCCAAGGAAGCACACACCAAGGCACATCATGATTACATTACCCAAGATGAAAGAGAAGGAGAGAATCTTAAAAGCGGCAGCAGAAAAGGAGACAGTTACCTACAAAGGAGTTCCCATAAGACTATCAGCTGATTTCTCAAAAGAGACTTTATAAGCAAGAAGGAGCTAGAAAGTAGTATTCAAAGTCATGAAAGGAAAGGACCTCCATCCAAGATTACTCTATCCAGTAAAGCCATTGTTTAGAATGGAAGGGCAGATAAAGTCCTTTCCAGATAGGTCAAGTTCAAGGAGTCCATCATCACCAGGCCCTTATTCTATGAACTGTTAAAGGGACTTATCTAAGAAAGTTCAAAAGTATGAACAGCAAAATGACAACAAACTCACAACTATCAACAACTGAACCTAAAAAACACATGCACAAAAAAATCCCAAAGTATGCAAACAAGTAGAACAGGAACAGAATCATAGAAATGGAGATCACATGGAGGGTTATCAGATCACATGGAGGGGAAGAGGAGGGTGCAATGGGGGAAAAGGTATAGGGAATCAGTAACATAAATGTTAGGTAGAAAATAGACAGGAGGAGTTTAAGAATAGTATGGGAAATGGAGAAGCCAAAGAACTTATATGTATGACCCATGGACATGAACTAAGGTGAATAATGGTGGTGGGATGGCAGTTCAGGGTGGAGGGGAATAATGGGAAGAAAAAAAATGGGATAAGTGTAGTAGCATAGTCAATAAAGTATATTTTTAAAAAAAGAATGGTCACGGGGATGTAAAGTACAGTACAGGGAAGGGAGTAGCCAAAGATCTTACACGCATGACCTGTGACATGAACAAGGATGAGTGGATTGCCTGAGGGAGTGTGGGCTGCTGGTTGGAGGGGAGCAAAGGGGAAAAAATCAGGATAGCTGAAATAGCAAAATCAATAAGGTATAATAAAAAATAAATAAATTGACTCAATAGCACACACACAAAAATAGATCAATAGAACAGAACAGAGTCTAGAAGTCAGCCAAGGAAGCTATACAAAAACTTTTAAAAAATGAGAAGTTAGGTGCTCGCTTCGGCAGCACATATACTAAAAAATTGGAACGATACAGAGAAGATTAGCATGGCCCCTGCGCAAGGATGACATGCAATTCGTGAAGCATTCCATAAAAAAAAAAGAGAGAGAAGTTAGAAAGAAACAAGTGGTAGGAGAAATATTTTCCAGGATTGATGTTTTCTTTGTACTAAAACATTTCATGGTGTCAATAAAGTTATATTTCCAAATTCATCCTGTGATTGCAGCATAATACTGATTTCAAGAGAAGAAAATAATGCTTCAAATTTTTTAATTAATTTGTTAAATTAATTAAATGATTATTAATTATTAGATACTATAGTAAATATGAAGGAAACCAAAATAAATACATAAATAATTCACAATTGTCTAAACAAATAAACAAAGACATTAGGGGCCTACACTGAAATTTATAATAAAAACATAATTTCAATCTCTCTTTTTAAAAAGGATTTCATTTATTTATTTTTAGAGAGGGTAAGGGAGGGAGGAATAGAGGGAGAAAAACATCAATGTGTAGTTGCCTTTTTTGTGCCCCTACTGGGGACCTGGCCCCCAGCCCAGGCATGTGCCCTGACTGGGAATCAAACAGGTGACTCTGCTTCACAGGCCGGCTCTCAATTTTTGAGCCAGACCAGCCAGGGCCAATTTCAATCTCTTAACAATTTTCCTTAAGATGTTGAAGTAATATTTAATATCCATGATATAATAAAATGTATACCTAAGCTTTAAAGGAAACCTATAGGTAACCATTTAGTGCTGAGCAATCTCTTTAGTTTTAAGTCAGTTCCTTTTAT
>VMDR010002903.1:0-81328 GCA_007922815.1 Macrotus californicus | reverse complement strand
AATGTGGAATGTCTCTCCACTTATTTAGATCTTCTTTAATTTCAGTAATGTTTTATAGTCTTATGTGTTCATGTCTTATTTTTTTATATCATTGTGAATGAAATTGTTTTCTCAATCTCATTTTTAGATTGCTTATTACTAGTTTATAGAAATACAACTGATTTTCACACATTTATTTTGTATCCTGAGACCTTTGTTCTAGTAGGTTTTGAAAAAAAATTCCTTAGGATTTTCTACATACAGGATCATATCATACACAAATCAAAACAGTTCTACTTCCTCCTTTCTAATGTGGATGCCTTTAATTTTTCCTGACTCACTGCACTAATCGCACACTCCACGGCACAGTGTTGAGTGGAAGTGGGGAGAGGAGACACCCTTGCCCTGTTTCTAATCTTCATCCTTCACCATTAGCTATGAGGTTAGCTGTAGAGTTCTAACAGGGGCTGTTAGCTTTCTAGGGCTGCCCTAACAAGGTTACCACGGATGGGGTGGCTTTAACAGCAGGATTTTATTTACTAACAGTTCTAGAGGCTAGATGTCCAAGATCAAGGTGTCAACAGGGTTAGTTTTATCTGAGGGTCTTTATCCTGGGCTTATGGATGGCCATCCTCTCCCTGTGTCTTCACACTGGACTTCTCTCTGTGTGTCTGTGTCCTATCTCTTCTTCTTTCTTATGAGGGCACCAGTCATACCAAGTTAGAGCCCAACCCAACCCAATGGCCTCCTTTAACCGTATTTATTTCTTTAAAAAAAGGTTTTATTTATTTTATTTTTCAGAGAGAGGGGAAGGGAGGGAGAAAGAGAGGGAGAGAAACATCAGTGTGTGGTTGCCTGTCACATGTCCCCTACTGGGGACCTGGCCAGCCACCCAGGCCTGTGCCCTGACCAGAAATTGACCTGGTGACATTTGGGTTTGCAGGCCAGCGCTCAATCTGCTGAGCCACAGCAGCCAGGGCCTTACTTACCTCTTTAGAGACTGTCTCCAAATGCTGTCACATTCTGAGACACTGGGGTTAGCACTTCAGCAAAGAAACTGGGCGGGCGAGGCAGCACAATCCAGCCCAGGACGGGGCCCTTTCTCAGGGTGAGGGTTTTCTTTCCTGTCCCTAGTGAGCTGGGAATTTTCATAAGGAAAAAGGTTTGAGATTTTATCAAATGCTTTTTCTGTGTCTTTGAGATGATCATGTGGGTTTTATCCTTTGTTTTATGAATACAGTATATTGATGGATTTTTAAATGTTAAAACCAACCTTGCATTCCTGGGATAAATCCTACCTGGTCATGGTGTTTAACCCTCACTACATGTTGCTAGATTAGGTGCAGTACCATTACGTTGAGGGTTTCCGTGTCTATGTTCACGAGGGACGTCGATCTATAGTTTCTTTTCTTGTGATGTCTTTGTCTGGTTTGGAGTCAGAACAACACTGACCTTGTGGAACAGGTTGGGAAGTGCGCCTCCTCCTCTTCTGCTTTCTGAAAAGTGCACGTATGATTGCCATTATTCCTTCCTTACATATTTGACAGAATTCACCAGAGAAGCCATTCGCACCTAAGCTTTTCTTTGTGGAAAGACTTTTAATCGCTCATTTAATTTATTTCATTGTGATGTGTCTATTCGGATTTTCTGTTTCTTGTTGAGCCAGTTTTGGTCACTTATCTTTCTAGAAATGTGGCCATTGTGCTTCTGTTGTTTGTTTTGTTGGCACAAAGTTGTTCTTGATGTTCTTTTACCACCTTTTGATGTCTGTGTCAGCAGTTGTGACGGTACCCCCTCTTTCCTCCTGATTTAGGTAATTTTGTCTTTTCTTTCTTTTTCAGGTGTTTATTCAAAGAAAATTTTAAATTGTACAATCATAGTTATAGCAACTTTATTGGTAATAAAAGCTGAAGGCCTGGTTGGTGTGGCTCAGTGGACTGAGTGCCAGGCCTGCAAACCAAAGGGTCGCCGGTTCGATTCCCAGTCAGGGCACATGCCTGGGTTGGGGCCAGGTCCCCAGGTGGGGGCGTGCGAGAGGCAACTGATCGATGTGTCTCCTACACATCGATGTTTCTCTCCCTCTCTTTCTCCTTCTCTTCCCCTTTCTCTAAAGGTAAATAAATAAATAAATCTTTTTTTTTAGTTTAAAACAGTTCAAATGTCCATCAGGAGAATAAAAATATGAAATCCTACCAGCAATGAAAAACAAACAAGAACGACAAAAATGACCTGCTGATACAGGCAACAACATGCATGAATCTCACCGACATCATGTGAAGCAAAGGCACCCAGGCCTGAACGCACGCATATTCTCGGGATCTGTTCATATGAAGTTCAAAACAAGTAAAACAAATGTGTGCTGACAGAAAGAAGAAGAGAGGCTGCTTATTGGGGAAATTTGCCTTTCCAGAAAGGAGATACCCACCCTCAAACCCACTCCAACCACACAGCAGGCTCCTGTGAAAAGTCTGGACCCACGAGGAAACACCCCGAACACCAAGATGCAGTATCCCAGGTGCCTGGTCAGGGAGTCCAGCAGAGGCTGTCATGCCTGCTTCACACCACTGGACACAGGCCCGGGGTGGAAGAGACCATCTCAGAGTCATCCAGAGCCTGGGTCAGAACCTAGGCCCTCAGATGTCTGGTCTGGTGTTTTATCCACTCGGCTGCTCCTCAAGCTGAGCTCACCCTGACCCTCCTGCAGTGTGAGCCAGGGCCCCTCAAAAGTCATTCCACTCTAGGCCCCAAAATATGTTTCCCTACCACCTGTCCCAAGTGCCTGCATCGCACTATGGAAGGACTGGCCACGTTTACCACCAAAGCCCAGAGGCAGGAACTGGGTCTTTGGCTCCCACAGAGCAGGGCTGGGGAAACGGGACTCAAGGGGCCGCGACGTGCACTGCAGCAGTCGGCACCGGTGTTGGGGAACACAGGGACAGAGCCCCTGGACCAGCTGGCACACACCACGTGCTTGTCGGATGGCCTTAGGCAAGTCCCTTAGACACACCACGCTTCTTCGTCTACAAAATGGGCACCACGACCGCACAGGCTTGTTGCAGCAATTAACATGAACTCACATACATGAACATGACGTGTAAGCTCTGTAGAAAAAGGTTGCTATTATTAAGCATTGCCAGGATCCAGATGGGATAAGTGTGAGGTTGTCTGGCCATGCATTTGAGGGATTAGAAACCCCTGAGGCCCTGGGTGTTGTGGGGGGCTGGCAACCCAGGCTGGCTCAGGGGTCCTCATGTTTGGCTCTGTCCCCACTCCTCAGTACCCACGGTGACATCCGTGTTCCATCAGTGTTTTTGCGGAAAGAAAAGCCCACTTGCATCTCAGCAGAGCTTCCAGGAAGTTCACACCCAGCTCCAAGAGGGTGACAGCCTAGGGGCCGGGGGACATACAAACCCCAGGAAGAAGCAGCCACCTGGCCAGGCTGTCCTTTGGCATGTCTGAAAAACCTTTGGTCTGCCCTGTGGGAAATGCGGACGTCCGCCTGTGGTCTGCAAGACAGCCTTTTATTCTCGAAGAAATGTGAGCCGAGGTGCAGATCTGCTTCAACCTACTCTGGTGGGATTGCGTGGGCCACGGCCCGGCCCAGAGCATCATGGCAATTCACGGCCCCCTAACTACACCGCCTGTTTTTCTAGCGGCCAACCTGTTCCCAGCAGGACTGGAGTCAGCCAAGGGTGTCACGTGCTCTCCTCCTGCTTGCCTAGCCCTCTCCAGGCCTGTAAGTCACGTGGGAGGGGGTGGGGGAGAATCGGGGGTGGGGCCCGGCCCCCCCAACCCTCATGCCCAGCAGACTGTCCTACACCCTTTTCCTCCCACAGGTGCAGCCCCTGCCCACTTCCCTACAGCCTACTGCCCCAGTGCCCCCACCCACCGGCGGCACCTGTCTGGCGTGCAGTTACCTCCTGCCCATGTTTAATTCATGGCTAGGGGTTGGGACCAGCTTCCCAAGAAAGGAAAGAATTCCCCTGGGGTCTTGCCCAGTTCCTGCCCACCCGCAGGGCACACGACTGTGGCTCCCGCCTCCTGCCTGGGTTTGGGGCTGGGAGTCAAAGCCACTGCTGGGCCTGAAGGACACTGTCCCAGCCAGGGCATGGCCACCATTTGTTAATCTGCAGCCCTGGAATGTCTGTGGGCCAATCAGCAAGGCCTCCAAGGGCTCCCCAAGGGCTCTAATAATCCTGCAATGATTAGCAGGGGCCACGGGGTCAGTGCACACCACTTGGTTTGTAGGGCGGCTGCCGGGGGGGGCGCCGGGATTGCAGCCAGCAGTCTTTTCCGTGCCGGCCTGGATGGGCTGTTTGGACGCGCTGCTCACTCACCAGCCTCCTCCTTTGTCTGCCGGCCCGTCCTGACCCCTTGGGATTGTGAATAGCTCCATCCAGCCTGTGAAGCTAGCTGGATGCTAGACGGCTGAGCCAGGCTGCTCCCGGGTCGCCCTACAGGTCCCATGCTACAGCTGGAGCCCTCCCCTGGGCTGGGGGGCCGCTGGCCTGGCCTCCTGCCTGTGCTCCTGGCTCTCCTTGGCATGGCCTGGGCAGAGGTGCAGCCGTTCCAGCTGTGGGAGGAGCGGGCTCCAGCATCTGGAGGTAAGGGGTCCTGGGGCAGAAGAGGTGGAGGAGTTACGACCTCTGCAGTGCGGAGAGAGGGGGCTCCTGGAAGCTAGCTCCAGGCCTGAGCCCTGGGCATACTGGTGTGGGTTAAAGAGCGACTCTCAGGCTCGGGCCCAGACTGACTGGGGAGACTGGGCTGCGGACGACGAATGAGGGGGAGTGCGCTCAGGCCTGGGGGTCCAGAAGGAGTGCAGCCTGGAGTTTGCAGTTGGGGCCCCAGGAGGGACAAACTGGACAAGAGGAGCCCCAGCCAGGGGACGTCTGCAAGCCCAGGGTTGGCCCCTTCCTCATACCCAGCCCCCAGCCCCTATTCCCCGAGGTCTCGCCCACCCCAGCTCTCAGCCCAACTTCTCCACCTCTTAGTCTCCCGATCCCTCCGCTCCAGACCCTCCCCCACACACGCACCACCCTCCTGTCCCACCTTGGCTCTTGTTTCCTGAGGGCAGCATTGCATTCTCATCTTGACATGGTGACCCCCACTTCACCACCCAGGACACGGGCCCAGGTCCCACCGCTCAGGTGGGCCTGACTTTGTCCCCCACCCCAGCCCTGAGCAGGAAGGAGAGTTTCCTGCTCCTCTCCCTGCACAACCGCCTGCGCAGCCAGGTGCACCCCCCTGCGGCCAACATGCGGAGAATGGTGAGTGCCCCAGCCTGGGCTCCTGGAGGGGGCGGCTGGAGGGGCAGCCCTGAAGAGGGCTCAGGAGGCCACATGGGCACCAGGTGCCCTTCCATCTGGGCAGGGCAGAAGGGGCAGCCAGTCACCTAGCCCATAGTGGGGACCCAGCCTGGTTGCTGGGGGCTCCACAGTCTCCTGCTTCCCAGAGGGCGATCCTTTGGCCTTTCCTCACATCCCATCCCCGTTGTCCTGGAGACCAGAGGCATGGAAGGAGGAGCTTCACAAAGGAGTCCCAGTGGGATGGAGGGGCTGGGGACTGGGAGGGGGCCTGTGTGGGACCAGGACCCAGTGCTTTTTCATGGGTTTGTCTGAGCAACTGGGAGGGGCCCCTCCAAGTCCCCTGCTTACTCACTGGGGCTGGAGCAGGTGGGTTTCCCATCACCCCGATTGAGGCTTTGCAGTTGGAGGTGTCATCTTGGGGCCTAGAAACTCTGCCCCCAAGTGTGGGACCCCAGTGGCCCCAGGCCATGTGAACAGTTGAGGGAGGGACAAGCTGGGGTGGGCAGGGTTCCCCATGGCTGCCTCCCACAAACTCCTCTGAGGCTGGCTGAGTGCTGATGACCTTGGGAGCTCCCAGGGCAGTTTCCCAGGAGTGGGGGTGGGACAGGCAGACAGGAGGGGGGTCACTTCTCCCCCTCTCCCTGCTCTTCAGTGGCCCTGCCCCTCCTTTAGGCCAGGTCCTGGCTCCCACTCTCCCTCCCCACACTCCCAGCCCCAGCCTCTGATACAGGGGCACTCCCAATCGGCTGGTCAGCAAAAGCCTTAGAAAACAGCATTCTATAAAAGATGAAAACGAAGTCCCGGCTCAGCCTCCCTCACACCTATGACTTTGGCCCTGGGCACCCCGCAGGCTCCTTGGGCTTTTGTCCAGTGGAGCTGAAGCCCCAGGGGTGGTTCGGGCAGCCGAAGGGCCCCAGCTCCAGGCTTCGTCAGCAGTGAGGTCACTGTGGCCCCTGCCAGGGCCTGCTGTGGGTCAGACCCCGAGCACAGCACTCACCTCCCTGTACCCATTTAATCCTCATGGCAATCTTAGCCTATCAGTACCTTGGTGTTCCCATTTTACAGATGAGGACATTGAGTCGCATGGATACTAGGGGACTGCTGGAGGTCACACAGCTGTAATGAGGTGGCTAGGGCATAGTAGTGGGGTGATGCATGTTATCCTCACTGAAGAGGGCTTTGTTTACGAAGGGGGTGCTGCTGGTTGGGGCTGGGGGAAGGTCAGCTCATGCCTGGGAAGGGAGAGCAGGTTAGACCTGCCCCAGGGAACTCTGCTCTCTGGTACCCAGGGCATTGGGGCCCAGGACCTCTAACACCCTTGCTGGTCCTCCTTTCCTGTTGGTGCCCTACACACTACAAGGCCAGAGAGGGGGATGGGATACAGAGGTAGGGCTGCTGCAGCTTTTGGCATCAAAGGGAAGCCGAGGAGGAGCAGCTGAGCCTTTCTGACAATGGCCAGGGCCAGGTGTGGCTGATAGCACACACAGAGCCAGTGTGGGAGGCTCAGGCACTGCCCAGGGCTCACACTACCAGGTGGGAAAAAGTACTGTAGAAACCCATCCTATCGCTGGGGCTGGCACTGAGCCCCCGGAGCACCTGTCCCCCTCAGGGTGGTGATGCCACAGTCAGGGCCACAGAGTGCCCCCACAGGAGTCAGGAGGATGGAGGCTCGAAGCCTGGGTGGAGCAGGCCTAGGCTAGGGGTCCAGACAGCACTGGGGCTTTCCCCAGCATGCCTTAGAGAGCTCCATGCAGGCCCTGTCTGGCCTTCCCTGGCCTGGTATAGCCAGTAAAACCCCCACCAGAGCATTCAGGCAGCCAAGCAGGACACCTGGCCCAGGGCTCTCTTCTCTGTGGGACTAGCCGCCCTGGGAATATGGTAGGAGAGGGCACCCCCACTGATGCCTGTTCATACCTCCCGCAGGACTGGAGTGAGAGCCTGGCCCGACAAGCTCAGGCCAGGGCGGCCCTCTGTGCTGGCCCAGCGCCGAGCCGGGTGCCCACCCACTGGGCCACTTCACACGTGGGCTGGAACGTGCAGCTGTTGCCTGTCGGCTCGGCATCCTTTGCCCAGGTGGTGGGCCTGTGGTTCGCAGAGGGCCAGTGGTATGGGCACGCAGCGGCCGAGTGTGCCCACAACGCCACCTGCACCCACTACACTCAGGTGAGGCCCCAGGGCTGTGGGGTCAACTTGGAGTGGCTACAGTTTGTCTAAACTTCAGGGCTGCTTTTCCTCCAATTTGCGTGGTTTTACTTTTTTCTGCTTTAAATATGAAACGTTTCAGACATAAATCAAATAACGGGCTCCCTCTTGCCCACTACTTAGAATTAGAAAACATTAACTGTATTTGGTTCTCCTCTCTTTGAAACAGCGGCAACACCTAAACCCAACTACTGCCTTGCCCCTGCCCTTCCCCGCGACCCTCCCCAGCGGCAACTTCCCTGACGCGCGCTGGACCACTCCCAAGCGTGCTTCCTTTGTTTCTCTTTCTCTGTCGCGGGCATCGTTTAGGTGCTAAGGAAAACAGCAAAAGACACAGGCGAAATCCCCAGCGTGGTTTTCATACCGTCACTGCACGTGAAAGTGTTTTGTGCGGCTGGGTCGCCTGTACGAACTGGGACCTAGCGCTCTCGCTGTTTGTCGCCTTTCGTATTTATGTTTGTCACTCCGGGCCACGCTTATAAGATTTACTTGCATGACTCAGGTACCAAATGGGTGATCCACTATGAATAAACTGAAATTTACAGGCATTTAGGTTATTTTTACTAGTTTGCTATTACAAGTCATGCTGAAATGCTCACGTCTTAGTTCCGACTCTCTTGTGCGCATGCGCCCCGCGTCTCGCTAGGACACGCGTGGAAGGGAAAGGACTGGCTCTTACAGATCGCACCCCTACAAGCCTGCAAGGCACGGCCGGGGCGATCGCCCACCTGCACTGTCGCGCAAACCAGGGCCTCTCCCATCGTTTTCAAGCTAAGTTCATACACCATACAATTTTACCTATAAATAAGTATGTATATCTAAAAGTGACTCTTTGCCCTGGCGGGGTAGCTCAGTGGCCTAGAGCATCGTCCCCACATGCCAAGGCTACAGGTCCCTCCCCTGGCCAGGGCAGGCACACGATCGACCAATGAATGAATCAGCAAGTGGCACACGTCCGTGTTTCCCTCTCTCTTCCTCCCTTCCTCTCTAAAGTCAGTACGGAAAAATAAAAGACGACTCTCTCTAAAAACCATAATCACAACACCAACATTCACACGTAGTTTTACACGTTCATTCTTCCTTACCTTCCTACTTGCAGGGCTGTAATTTATGCGCCATATGTTATAACAGTTACTCAAATGCCAGAGCGGTCACTACCCCAAGTTCCCAGAACGCACGCGGTCTAGCCTCCTCCCGGGGACTCCGGGGTCTCTCCTGTGACCTTGAACCGAGGGACGAGCGAGCGCAGGCACCACGCGGAACCCTGCTCCAGCGCGGCACCTGCTCAGATCGCCGTTCGCTGTGCTTTGGGTATCCGCCCACTTCGCACATGTGGGATGATGTGATGGGGTGTGCGCTGCTTGGGTTTCGTTCATCGCTGGATCTGGTTTGCTAAATACGTCTTGTTAGAGGAATTGTCTTCTGATTTTCCTTTCTTATACTGCCCTTACCTGGGTGATGGCAATGTCATCCTGACCTCAGAGAATGGTTTGGAAGCCTTGCCTCGCTTCCTATCGCTCTCCCTCTCCTTTGAAACTATTTGTGTCCTGTTCTATTTTTTGATTGTTTGTTTTGTGTACGTATATATATGTGCGGATTTTTAATTACTGACTCAGCTTTTAGAAATGGTCGGAGATTGTTTCTGATTTTCTGTTTCTTCCAGAGAGAGTTTGCCAAGTTCTATTTCCTAGGAAGTTGGCCATTTTATGTTTTCCAATTTATTCGTTACAACTGTTCATTTTTTAAAATTTTTGTTGCAAACTTTATGAGCTAGTTATAAACAATAGCCATTTCTTATCTTGACGTTTAGGACTCTTAGTGTTTCAGATTCTAAAAAAATGAATTGGTGATGGAAAAAAATGAGTTGGTAGCTAGCTTTCCATTAACATTCAGCTACAAATGTAATACCAGCTTCTTGAATCGGCACAGTGAAACGGGGGCTGGATGGCGGCCGCGAGGGAACAAAATCGAGCTTCGTAATTGTTCCTTGTTTAACAGAGATTTTAAAAGTATTTACTGTGTCTGTAGCGAATGTGCTTCTAAAATTCCAAGTTTATTTTTGCCTTCTCTCTTTTATCCTTGACCAGTTTTTCCCAGAGATTTCTGTATTTTAACAATTCAGTTTTGTTTGTTTTAATTTTAAAATTTTTATTAATTTCTGCTCTTATTTTTACTATTTTCTTTCTTCCATTTTATTCACTTTACTCTTATTCTTTTTTATATTCTTGATTTGGGTTCTTCGCTCATCAGTTTTGTCCTCTGCATTTCTGCTTTATGCATTGGAAGTTGCAGGTCCCCCCAAACTGTGCTGACTGCGTCCCATGAGCTCTGACACTTAGCGTTTCCATCGTCACTCAGGGTCCAGTGTGTCCTGTTTTCCATCAGGATGTTGTCTCTGACTTTGAAATGCATATTTAAATGTCCAAACTATGCTTTCTTCTTTATTTACTCCTAAATTGCTCCCTGCAGGTTTTATTGCACAGAATTGGAGCATGGCCTATGGGATGCTGGTTCTTTGGTATTGGATGAGTCTTGCTCTGTGATTTAGTGAGGGGTTGTTTGCAAGGATGCCATGAATTCCTGAAAAGAATGTATGTTCTTTAATTGTTGGACACATACATATAACCGCATGTTCATCTCTCCCTGACTCATACTTGTCATTTTTAGTGGCTACCAAAGCTTGCTGAGCTCTGCCTGTGTTTTGACCATTTGTTCTTATTTCCAAGTTGTCACTGATTCTAAGATTTTAGATCTAAGTTTTGATCTAAAGACCTGTTAAAGACCTGTATCCATTAGCTTTTGTTTTATGATACACACTACCCCCAAATTTAGCATCTCACCATTCTGCAGGGGGGCAGTTTGGGTTGGAATCAGCTGGGAGGTTCTTCTGGTCTTGATTGGGCCCGCTCACACAGCCGTGGTCAGCTGCTGGGTTGGCCAGACACTGGGCTGTCTAGTGTGGCCTCAATGGGTTCATTTCTGCCCTAGGAAGGCTTTCACCCACCAGGAGCCTTGCTCACGTGGTGGCTTGAGTGGTTTTACGAGGGTAGAAATTGCAGGGTCTCCTGAGACCTAGGTTCAAAACTGGCCCAATATCACCTCTGCTGCAAGCTAGACTTAGGGTCGGGGAAGAGAGTCCTTCTGTTGGTGAAAAGGACTGAGAAGCCACATTTAAAGGGGGGCTGAAGTGAGAAGTGTGACTGTTTTGGCAATCTGTCACAAGGCCTTTGTGACCAAGTCCTTCTTTTGTGACTCTCCTCCACCATCCACGATTTCCCCTCCCTTCAGGTATCTGCTGACCCTCACCCCTCTGCTCCCCACCCCCACCCAGAAAGCCTTCCTAGATGGTTTCCACCCATCCTATAGCCCTGCCCAGCATGGTGGCTACCCCTGAGGCCCCAAGGGAGGGGAAGGAGCTATCTATCTGCCTGGTTTGGGGACAAAGCTATATCCTCCCTCCCCAGGTGAGCATCACCTGTGCTGCTGGCCCCAGACTGGCAGTCGGGGTGGCCTGATAGGATTTCTGAGCCACTGTGTCTCCCACAGCTTGTGTGGGCCACCTCGAGTCAGCTGGGCTGCGGGCGACATCCATGCTCTGGGGACCAGGCTGAGATGGAGGCCTTCGTCTGTGCCTACTCCCCTGGGTAAGCCCCACCACGCTGCATTGTCCGGGCTGGTGTGGGGAGGACACTTTCACCCTAGGAGAGACGCCTACCCTCTCACCCAAAAGGCCTTGACCTCTTGGTCCACATCCTGTGGGAGGGGCACAAGGGGGTCAGGGATCAGGTGCAGAGGTGGCAGCACCCATGCCTGCAGCCATGCAGAACGTGGTCTCCTCAGATGCCCCTTCTGGAAGCACTATCAGCTTCAGGGAGTGACCCAGTATTAGTTTGGAGGTCCTCTTTTCTTTCCTGGGAAACGCCCTAGTCTCACCCAGCTCTGTAGCTCCCTGCCAGGGCCAGAAGGAGCTGAAGGGATTGGTGGGCCAGGCAGCAAGGCCAGGCCTTCCAGCCCTCTGGTGCTTGTTCTCCCAGGGGCAACTGGGAAGTCAACGGGAAGACGATCGTCCCGTATAAGAAGGGCCCCTGGTGTTCGCTCTGCACGGCCAGCGTCCCGGGCTGCTTCAAAGCCTGGGACCACAAAGGGGGGCTCTGTGGTAAGTGCCTACCTTTCCTGCCTCCTTCTGGGCAGTGGGTTTATGAGAGCTTGATCTGGTGACGAGAGGAGGGCGGCCATGTCCTGCGGGGCAGTCCCAGGAGCCCTGGGCCTCTGCACCCAGGAAGGACCTGCCTGGAGGCCTCCTTCCAGAGTTTCCTCCTTATCTGGCCAGAGGTCCCCAGGAACCCATGCCGCATGAGCTGCCGGAACCACGGGCATCTCAACATCAGCACCTGCCACTGCCACTGTCCCCCTGGCTACACGGGCAGGTACTGCCAAGGTGAGGCACACCCTGGGTTCCAGATTACAACAGGTGAGGGGCCCAGGGAGTAGAGTCCAGGCCCCCACACATGCAGGCAGCCCCCAGGCGGTGTGGAGGGCCTGAGCGCAATGCACACACTCTTGTGCACGCATACACACACACACACACACACATACAACACACACTTCTGTGGTGTGTCCAGGGGCTGCACTGCACTCACTGAGTGAGTTTCCAGGGAATAGCAAGTGTATGAGGGTTCTGGCCATGAGCGTGCCGATCCGCACACTGCATGTAGTCGTTCAGCGGGCTTGCACTGAGCGCTCCCTGTCTGTCAGACCCGAGCTGTGTGGGCGACTCAAAGTGGAGTCCCATCCGCCCCGTAGGCTCTGGGGTGGTGGGAGGAAGACAGAATTAGGATTCAGAAGTGGATTCTTCTCCCACTGTCTCCCCTCCTCAGCTGTGACCAGAGGCAGGTTACCTCCCAAACCCCAATTTGCTTCTCTCTACAACGAAGTCAAACCGAAGATGCCACGTGTGGCAGCGTTCTGTCCCTCAGAGGGGTGGTTTCTCTGTGGCCCGCCAGTCCCTGCATGTTGGTAGCCTGGGAGGGGCAGCATGGGGTCCAGGGGCTACGCCGAGCATGGTCTCTTCCTGGCCCTCCTGGCAGTGCGGTGCAGTGTGCAGTGCGTGCACGGCCGGTTCCGGGAAGAGGAGTGCTCCTGTGTCTGTGACGTAGGCTACGGGGGAGCCCAGTGCGCCAGTGAGTCCTGACCCAAGGCCCCCAAAACCCAGGCCCCTCCCAGGACCCCTCACTGGTGTGCTGCATCAGGCTCAGACATGCTCATGGTTGCCCGTTGTGTACGTCTTCTCCAAAGTCCACGTTCAGTGACATCGGTAGCTCGAAGTGAGCCAGGGTGTGGGTATTCACACCACAGAAATTGGCAAGTGCTACAAATCAGAATTTTCTTTTTGAGGCAGACAGCTGGTTGTCCCACATTTACCTGCACACCACTGACCTGGCCCACGCTCCAGCGGGAGGCACCTTGAGCTCAGCTCCCTGGCAGGGTGGGCGGGGTTAACCGCGCTGACCTGAGATCCCCCCACACACACTCAGGCTCCCCTCTCCCCAGCCAAGGTACACTTTCCCTTCCACTCCTGTGACCTGAGGATCGACGGGGACTGCTTCATGGTGTCTTCGGAGGCAGACACCTATTACGGAGCCAAGACGAAGTGCCAGGTGACAGTTGACCCCTGCCTTCCAAAAGGTCCCCCGAGGGTCTCAAGCAAGAGTCTTAATGGAGGGACGCTGGACTAAGAGATGGTTCCTTTGACACCTTCTGACCTGATTCTCATCATTAGATAAAGCAGAGGCCACTCAGAGGCCCGTAGAAACCACAAGGTCACTTATGGCGCTGAGGGACCAGGGAGGAGGCCCCCCAACCTCCATCTAAGAAGCTGTCCTGACTCAGCGCCACCTGCTGGTGGCAAGCAGGTTTGGGGAGGTCAGAACTGAGCGTGTTTTAGGAGAACCAGAAATCCAGATTTTCATTGGCATCTCTAGACTTATTAATGCTGGCAGCCAACTCAAATGTATTTAAGGCACTGAGCAGGTAGAACAAAACCCTTCCAATGGCAGGACGCTGTCAGTCTGGACCCATGGGGTTGGGGGGGAAGGAGGACCCCACTCTAAGAGGCAGGAGGCTGTGGTGGGGCGGTGACGACAGCACAGCCAGCACCCCTGCTTGTTGTCTGCTGCCACAATGGGGTGGCAGGAAGTCTGGCCTGAGACCTGGGACCCTGCCAGCATGACCCAGAGCTGGCATTGCAGGGAAAGGGCGGGGTCCTCGCCCAGATTGAGAGCCAGAAAGTACAAGACATCCTCGCCTTCTACCTGGGCCGCTTGGAGACAACCAACGAGGTAACTGACAGCGACTTTGAGACCAGGAACTTCTGGATCGGTGAGTGTGGGGGCTGGGATGCCCTGAAGTGCTCCAGGAATCGGGCCGGGGAAACTCAGAGCACCCCCCGCTGACAGTGAGGGTGTGGAGAGGGCTGAGAGCCCAGAATGGGGGTCATACTGGCAACCCCCTCCCTGGGGAGAGGGCCCAAGGAAAAGAAAACCACAAGGGGGACCGGAAGAGCAGGGAAGGGGGTTTGGGGGCTGGGACCAGACAGGCTTTAGGCAGCAGGCTCAGGGCTCGGCTCCCTCCTTCCTCGGGTCATGGGGCCAACCTTGACTGCCCCGGCCCAGGGCTCACCTACAAGACCTCTAAGGATTCCTTCCGCTGGTCTACCGGAGAGCACCAGTCCTTCACCAGTTTTGCCTTTGGGCAGCCTGACAACCAGGGGTAAGTCTGGAGTGCCCCCCTCCCCTGGGCCCACCTTCTCCCCTGAGTCTGCTCACTAAGCCTTCAGATGTCACTGAAGAACCTCCACCCCGCCTGCTGCCTGGCTCAGCCCTCCAAGGATCTGAGCCTCACCTGATACCCAGGTGCCCCGGAAGTCAGGGCCCAGCTGGGTGCTGAGGTGGGGCACATCCCGGGCCTCCAGGTGTTCACATAAAAAAAAGGAGCCCAAGAAGGCTTTGTCCATCCACCTGGCCCAGGTCCTGCCCTCTATTATCCATCCCCCCCCACCCCGTGTCTCTCAATGCATTGACTCCGCCCACCTGCACCTGTTCACACAACGTCCACCCACCCACTAGCCTGTGCTGAGGGCCTTCTGGTTAGTGGCCTTGCCCTGGTCCTCAAAGTCACCGGAACGCCCAGGGCAGGCGCGACAGGGCTGGAGGGGTCAGGCTGTGTGGTCACCAAGGACTCCAACTATGTCACCAACCCTCCCTCGACCTCCTTGGTGGCAGCCAGGCCTAGCCCCCGGCCCAGCTCCTAGAGGCAGTGAGCCTGGTCGGAGGTCCTGGCACACCTCTCCCTGCTGGGGGGGAGGACACAGGCCTGTCTGTTCGGGTCCCTCCCCACCCCCCATTGGCTGGCGCAGGCAGTGGGTGGGTGGGGTTGCCGCCCCAGGTAGGGGGTGTGCCAAGACCTCTGGGCTTCCCTGGGGAGAGCTGCAGGGGTCTGGGGAGCAGGGGAGGGAGCTTGGGTTGGGTCTGGCTCCCAGAACGCCCCCCACAGGACAGAGGCACTGAGGCCTCTTAGATGCAGGAGCCTGCTGGGATGAGGGAGCTAAGCCGCCCCCAGACTCCTGACATCATTCCTCAGGAGCGCTTGACATCTTGGCCCAGCAGGTTTGGCAACTGCGTGGAGCTGCAGGCCTCGGCGGCCTTCAACTGGAACGACCAGCGCTGTAAAACTCGAAACCGCTACATCTGCCAGTTTGGTGAGGGCCCTCCCACACCCCCCCCCTCCAGTGACCCTGTCCCCTGGGGTGGCTGCTGGCCCCATTCAGTCGGCCAGGACATCCAGGCCACAGGCACACTGGGCCACTGAGAATGCCCTGCTCCAGGCGGGCAACTGAGAGGTCTGGAGACGGGAGACGGGCCCAGCCTCACAGAGTGTGGCATTCACACAGTCTGACCCGGCTTTCTCCAAGGTCCCTTCCTCTTGTCACTGAAATTGCTACCTGGGGGCCTGTTGGGTTCCTCAATGTCACCTGACTCTCTAGAGCCCAGTGAACTCTGACGAGGGGCAGAGGGGAAACCTAGCCTGAACCAGCTCCCAGTACCACCTGCTGGGAGGGTCTGGAGCTACAAGGGTACTTCTGGACCAAGTGTAGCAGGGTCCCCGTCCCAGGACTCCCTGGGCTGCCATCAAGCCTCACTCTGTCCTGCTTCCTTCCCAGCCCAGGAGCACATTTCTCGCTGGGACCCAAGGCCCTGAAACTCAGCCGTGCCTCTCCCTTGCCTCTGCCTGGATGACTCTGCCTGCTTGCCTGTCTGCCCATCTCTCTGGAACACGGGCCAGGCCAGGACCTCAAGCCCAACATCTGAAGAGGTCCCAGACCTTGCAGGAAGTGGGGCGGGGCCAATAGAGAGGCTAGCATAGGGAAAGGGGAGCCTGGGGCCCCTCAGCCTGCTTCTGATTGGGGAGATGGGCCCCAATTAGGTGGTGAAACAAGAGCCAAGGCCAGGGGGCAGACGAGCCTGGGAATGGGGCAGATGGAGGTTCCTCGCTGCCCAGGATGCAGCCCACAAAAGATTAAACTAAGTTATGAAACAAACTTGTGAATGCTCATTTTGAAGGAGAATTCAGATGACCCTGGATGACCTTGGAGGACCAGAGAGTGCCTGATGCTCAGAGTGCCTCTGACTCCTGCCCACCTGAGCTTCATCCCTGCTCACCTAGGCGACCCAGGCCGCCCTCTGGATGTTTTGGGCCCTTAGTTCCTGAATAATGAATAGATGCAGAAACCTCATTTGCATCCCCTGGTGTCTTGCTCCAGCTCCTCTTGTCCCTGCCTCTGTCAGCTCTGTGTTTCTGTTCACACGCTCTCCCTTTGCTCTTACGTCTGCTCCATGTGTTTCTTCTTTCTTTGTGATTATCTACACCGGGGTCTGTTGTGGCTCTGTGCCCCTCCTCTTCCTACAGTGGCGGAAGGACCCAGGCAGGCACTATCACCACTGACAAGAATGTGCCATGGCCCACTTGCGTGCTGTTGTGTGCCCACGTTGAGCTGCTTTGCTGGTTGGAGGTAGAAGCGTGGCCGGGGGCCACAGGATGGGGAAAAGAGTACCAATCACAGTTCTTAGTTGCAACCAACAGAAACAGCTCTGGCTAATCATGGCAGAAAAGGAGTCGATCCTAAGGACAATGATCTTAAAATGGGCAAAGGACTTCAATAGATATTCTCCAAAATGACACGCAAGTGGCCAACAAGTGCCTGAAAAGTGATCAACCTCACCAGTCATTAGGAAATCCGAACCAAACCACAATGGGACACCACTTCACAGCCATGAGGACGGCTGTTTCCAAAGAAACAGGCAATAGCAAGTGTTGATGAGGATGGGGACCGACTGGAACCCTCGTAACTGTTGGTGGGGGATGTACATGGTGCAGCCACTGCTAAAAACAGTTTGGCTATCCCTCAAAAAGTTAAACACAACTGCCATGTGCCCCAGCAATTCCGCTCACAGGCACGTGCCCAAGAAACTGAAAACAAGAACTCGCACGAATTCCTACACACAAGGTTCACAGCAACATCACTCACAATAGCCAAAGGTAGGACCAACCCAAAGGCACACCAACAGATGAATGCGCAGGAAACTTGTGGCGTGCACAGACAGTGAAAGGTCATCCAGCCATTGAAAGAATGAAGTGCTGACACATACCACAAGGGGGACGAACCTTGAAAATGTTATTGTAAGTGAAAGAAGCTAGTCACAAGGGGTCACGTACTGTATGATTCCGTTTATACGAAACATCCAGAAGAGGAAGATCCATCGAAATAAAACAGATTGGTGTTGGCCAGGGGCAGCAGGAGAATGGGGAATAGCTGCTTAACAGGTGCAGGCTTTATTCTGGAATGACAGACGTGCTGCAGAGCTTAGATAAGTGCGGAACGTAGAGAAGTCACGACTGTGGATGGACTAAGTGCCACCACACTGACTGACTTCGTGTTATGAAAATTTCACCTCAATTTAAAAACTAAAAAAGGACAATGGTTGGTCACAGGATTCTGGGGAGACTCAGAGAGCCAGGCCAGGCACCTGTGTGGCCAGAAACAGTGGCCCAAACCCCACCGTAAATCCAGTCTGGGTGGACCCCCGTACCGTGCTGCAGGCACGGGGACTGCGGCGTGCACTCCAGCAGCCACCACACTGGAGCCACCCTTGTGGCAATGCCCCCTCCACCGGGGCCACCGGTGCTGGCAGCCCAGGGCCCTCCAGAGCCCCTGACGCCCCAGGTACCGGATCCCCATTCAGCTGCAGCATTCCTGCCACTACCGTGCATCCCTCATCATCTACTCTCAATGCCATGGCCAAGGACACGCCTTTGGAGCCTCCACAGGGCTCGAGGGTGGAAGTGGCAGTGAGCAGGTCCTACCTGAGCAGTCCATGGCAACCTCGTCTGGAGTTAGCACAATGCTGTGGCTCTTTAGGGTGGTCCTCGGATCAGTAGCATTGGCATCACCTGGGAACACATTAGAGAAGCAAATTCTCAGCTGCCCCCAGGTTAGTTATGTCCTAATTAACCATGTACACCCCCACCAACAGTTACGAGGGTTCCAGTCGGTCCCCATCCTCCTCAACACTTGCTACTGCCTGTTTCTTTGGAAACAGCCGTCCTCATGGCTGTGAAGTGGTGTCCCATTGTGGTTTGGTTCGGATTTCCTAATGACTGGTGAGGGAAACTCTGAAGGTGAGGCGGGTTATCTGGGCTTTAACAAGACCTCCAGCTACTTCAAACGCAGGCTCTGGTTCTACAACCTCAGGCAGAGAGAGGCAAAGAGCTTGGGTCTACAGTCAGACCACTTGAATTTGGGGCTAGGCTCTGGCACTTGCTAATGGTGTGACTTTGGGCAAATTGTTTAACACAGAGGGGGACCAGTTGTCCCAATTTGCCTGCAACTGCCCCAGCATTAGCATTCAAAGTCCCACATGCTGGTGGTACTGAGCATTTGCTATCTGCCAGGCACAGTTTTAAGCACTGCACTTATTTAACATGTACTTAGCTAACAAATGAGGTTTAGACGGTATCATGTTGACGAAGGGATAAAAAAATTAGCTGACAGTCATCAGTGTTTACCAGTCTCAGCGGGCACCATCCCAACTCTGTAATGTCCTAACTGGTTTTATTGTCCTCATTTTACAGAAGAACATGAGGCAGAGAGATGTGTGAGGAGCCAGGCCCCACAGCAGGAGGTGAGCTTGAATGCAATGCACCTGAACCATCCTGAAACCACCACCACCCACCCTCGTCTGTGGAAAAATCCCCTTCCGTGAAACCAGGAGACACTTGGCTCTCCTTGCCGACACAGTAAAGGATTACAGCTCAGCAAGTCTATTAGTGTGCAAGCAGGCTTTGTCAGTGACAGTTTCTCATGGAAGACAAAGGGCCTTGCCAAGGTAGGGGGTGAAAGTCACAGGTTCAGGGCAGGGCAAGGTAAGGGCAGCAGGGCAGCAGGTCCTTTGTCCTGAGGACTTGTGTAGTTGGCGGGGTGGGGGTGAAGAAGTCACATATTGATTGACAGATAAAGGTGCAACCAGCTTTCCCTGGGGGGACGTGACAATCCAAACGTAAGTCTGTGCGGGGGTCTGTTAGCCCCAATCCTCATCTTGCTCCAGACCCCATATGTTCATCTTGTTGTAAAACAGGTACGTGACAGGAAGCAGTTAATTAAAGTTGGGGCACTTCCCCCAAGTTATTTAACGGCTCTTTCTGTTGGCATTAGGGACTCCCTCGTAAGACAGAGAGTGACCAGTGGTAGGCAATTAACCAAAGTCGTTTTCTGGGCCTCCTCTTTGGGCACCGTGGACCTCTTCCTCTTCCCCTTCTAGACCTTGGGGTGAACACACAGTTTCAAGGCTTTCTTCCCCAGGTAGTAGAAACAATACACAGAATTTCAAGGGGTCCCCTCCTCCCATGTGAACATGGAGTTTCTTCTGGTGTTGGAACACCTGGCAATGTTACCGGACCAGGCTCCAGACTGCTGAGTCAGTGAGGGAGACAGGTCCCAGCCTCCGTTTGCTGTCTATCCTACCTAACACTGGGAAACCCCTCCGTCCCCAGCAAACCAGGACAGCTGGTCACCCTAAAACAGCAGCCCCCCCCCCACCTTTTTGGCACCAGGGACCAGTTTCGCGGAAGGGGATTTTTCCACAGACAAGGGTGGGTGGTGGTGGTGGTTTCGGGATGGTTCAGGTGCATTGCATTCAAGCTCACCTCCTGCTGTGGGGCCCGGCTCCTCACACATCTCTCTGCCCCAGGTTCTTCTGTAAAATGAGGACAATAAAACCAGTTAGGACATTACAGCGTTGGGACAGTGCCCGCTGAGACTGGTAAACACTGACGACTGTCAGCTAATTTTTTTATCCCTTCGTCAACATGATACCGTCTAAACCTCATTTGTTAGCTAAGTACATGTTAAATAAGTGCAGTGCTTAAAACTGTGCCTGGCAGATAGCAAATGCTCAGTGAGTCTTAGTTATTCTCATTCTTCTTCTTATTATTATTATTATTGGCTATTAGCTAATTTTTATGGCCACAGCGGAGTCCAAGTTTTAAGCAACCATCACAGCAAACAATTAGAACCAACCCAGCTACTCAGATAAGCCCCAGAGAACCCTAAATACCAAAATATTCAATCCCACAGACATTATTTTCTTCCTCCCCCAGTCCCCACCCTCCGAATCCACTCCCGGATCACTTCGCTAGGTTTTTGCTGATGTAAATGGGCAAAACCTCTCTCGGTTCTTTTGGTGATTCGGTCCTCATCCCAGACTTGGAGTCATGGGCCCTCTGGGGCCACAGAGATCTGACTTGTTATTTCGGTCTGGAGAAAGCAAAGGGAGGTGGGGTAGGGCACCGCAAGGGGACTCTACGGTCATTACAAGATCCCTGTTCAGGAAATGCTCGCTGCTGGCCAAGGCCGCACTTGTGCAATGCGGGCACGGGGTGGGGGGGGCCCAGGCTGAGGGAGGCCCTGCCAGCTGTGCACGGGGCTTCCCAGCTCACCCAGGGCACTGGCTTTCAGGTGGTCCACTCCGGGAGCAGGAGGGTGGATGCACACTGGGAGGGTGCCAGGAGCCCGGAAGTGGTGCATGTCCACCCACCCACAGCCACTGGCCACCCCTTGGCGGCGTGGGACACTGACTACCAGGAAGGTTGGGAGCTCCAGTGGGATGTGTGGCTTTGACACAGAGCTCCTGAGTTTCTGCCACCAGGACCTTCAGAATGACCGGGGGAGGGGCGTAAACTAAGTCCTCCACATCTTCCCACAGAGACCTAGGGAGTGTGCGAAGCCACCTGATGGTGTCACTCCATAACAACTGATCAAGCGTGAAGTTTGGTCTGCTCTCTCAGCCTTGTAGTTGCAAGTCATAAAACCCCCCTGGCTTTCTAACCACGCTTTGAGCTGATTATTTGGACTGGACTTCAAGCTTGTCTTTTTCCCCTGAAGCCGCCAGCACAACACGCTGCCCAACAGCCCTTGACTCCGGGGTTCTCTATACTCATCTGTGGCAGGAGCCCTCAGGCCCCCAAAGCCCTGCCTTTGATGGGCACTTTGTTCTGGGGGGACAGCGGGCTTAGCTGCATCACCGCTGTGTGCCATGGGCTGCTGGCGTCCTCTCTCTTAACACTCGCTGGACTGTCACTGTCCTCTGACCGCCTGCCAGCCTTACATCACCCCGTTTCCCTCAGGGCCTCTTGCTGCATCCACTCCTAGTTCTTTATTTTTTAAATCTTCACTCCAGGACGTGCTTATTGATTTTAGAGAGAGGGGAAAGGAAGGAGAGAGAGAGAGAGAGAAACATCGATGTGAGAAGGAAATATCGATCGCTTGCCTCTCACATGGACCCCAACCAGCTGGGAACTAAATACACAACCTAGGCATGTGCCCTTACCAGGAATTGAACCTGGGACCTCTCAGTTCACAGGATGATGTTCCAAACAACTGAGCCACATTGACTTCTAGTTCTATTTTTACATCAATCAAGGTTCTGAGTTCTAAGCAACAGACACTGATTCTGACGACTCCAAGCAGAAAAGGAAAGTGTTGAATATACTGGTTAGTTCCCAGGAGGTCCAGGACGTCGAAGGGTCCGATCTGAGAGAGACCTGCCGCTTCTGCTGGGCGCGGATGCCACAGTCAGCACCGCCAGTGTGGGGTGGGGGTCCCATCACCTTTGAAAGCTGGATGTGGCAGCTGCCACTGTCACCATCGAGTCCTGAGATGTGCTCTTTCCCATCAGCAGCTTTAATTCAAAATTGGGCACATGGATCTGACTGGAGGAGTCAGATAATGTGCTCAGGCCTTAGCTGCAAGAGAGGCTGGGAAAAGGACAGTTTTAGCTTTTTTCATGGGAGGCAAGTTCTGTTCCAAAGCTGAGGTTACCTCAGATGTGGAGTGGCCAGAAGGAAAACTCACATCTACTGCAAGAAGCCATCCAGGGCATCCAGACTCCAGCCTACCGTGCTGGCCTCGTCCGCCCTGTGCTCTAACCAGGGGCCTCACCAGCCACTGGGGTCTCTGCGGGGCAAGCCAGGTGATGGAGCAGCCCTAAGCAATGGCAGCATGGTCTGGAGGCACAGACAGACCAGGCTCTGCTTGGAGCTAAGTGTCTTTAAGTAAGTCCTCTAACTTCTAGGACACTGTAGTGGTTGTGAGGCAGGGGACTGAGATGTCACTGCCCTCCCAACTTGCTCTCCACATGGCCTTTCTCTAGGACGGGGGCACTACTAACTACTCCCAGAGGCTGTTGTGAGGATTGAATGATATGATGGATGTAAAGCCTGTCACACAATGCCTGGCAAATAGTCACAATTCAGTAACTGTTAGGGACTGGTTGCAATCTTTAATGCTGGGGTTGACAAAGTGACCCTCTCCTTTGTTCCTTGAAGCTCTATGAAAACAAGTATAAAATAAGTATACTGCTTTGTGTCCATCTGATGAATCCAGGGTGGGCACGTCTGGGAGTCAGCTCCGGAACTCTGGAGACCCATCGCTCAATTTGTCCACCCACTTCTGCTTCTCTCCTGCTCTGTTTTTTTTTTTAAGATTTCATTTATTGATAGAAAGAAGGGAAGGAGGGAAGAGACAGGAAGAAACATTAATTGGTTGCCTCTCGCACGCCCCCCAACAGGGGCCTGGTCTGCAAACCCAGGCCTGAGCTGCAGCTGGGAGTTGACCTACGATGCAAATGTTGGAACATTTGAAGTTGTCCCAGAGGGCTCCTTCCACTGTCCTCGGGGGGTTTTTTTGGATTATTTTCTCTTCTTGTTGTTCTGATTGGTTTTTTGTTTTCCTTGTTTTCCATATCATTGCTTTGATTCTCAGCTTCATCCATTCTACTATTGATTCCCTATGAATTGTTCTTTATCTTTATTAGCATATCCTCCAATATCTGCCTGAGGTTTTTTTTTTATTTCTTTTTTAAATGTTATGCTGTTGTGGTACTAAGTTCCTTGAGCATCCTTATAACTAGTGTTTTGAATTGTGCCTCTGGTAAATTGCTTATCTTCATTTTGTTTAGTTCTTTTCCTGGAGTTTTGCTCTGTTCTTTCATTCAGGCCATGTTTCTTTGTCTCCTCGTTTTGGCTGTCTCCCTGTGTTTGTTTCTGTTATTAGGAAGAGCTGCTATGACTCCCTGTCTTCGTAGTGTGGCTCAGTGTAGTAGGTGTCCTGTAGAGTCCAGTGGCACAGCCTTTGTGAGTGCCAGGAGTGTGTAGATGCACGTGCTTTCCTCTAGTGCCCCTGTGAGGCTTTTCTGAACGTGTCCCCAACAGAGTACTGCTGTGGCCCCTTTGAGTCCCCGTGCTGTCTTGACAGCCACATGGGCCATGGATGATGACCACAGGTTCAGGAAGAAAGGGGCGGATCCAGGAGGAACCTCAGAGTCATAGGTGAAACCCTGGGGTCCAAGCCAAACCCACAAACAGAAACCAGAATTGATTTAACGGAGTTCCATTCACGTATTCAGCAGACGTAAACTGAACACCTACCAAATGGCAAGCCCTGAGTGGGCTGCAGGGATGTAGCCGCGAAGAGGATTCCCCTCCTTCTGCCCCCATCTCTAGAGTGGTGAGCACTGAAATGAAGAAACCCAGAAATGAGACAGTCTACCCGTGGCGGGCGCACAGATGGCCACATTGCTTGGCTTCTCAGCCCCCTTCTGAGCGGGCTCAGCTGACTCTTGACTTCCCTACTGAGAGAGGGCAGTGGGGTGTCAGCTCCCTGGTCCAGGCTGGCTGCTCACTTGGTTTCCCAGTCAGGACACTGACCATTTCAGACGCAGCCAGCGCAAGGGCTTAGCCCAGAGGCAGCTGTGGGGTGTGGGCCTGGCAGCAGGGCTGGGAAGAGGTGGGCAGACAGGCAGCTGAGAACTCAAGAATTAACCCAGACCAAGACTGCGTGTCTCCTCAGAGGACACGAGGATCACAGACATTGCCCCTCCTGCATTTTGACGGTACCACCCCCCAATTCCAGGGCCTGGGAGATGGGGGTGAAACCCATGGTGTAGGGTCTGTTCTGTAATTATTTGTATCATGGGAAGTAGGTGGTTCTCTCCCATGGTTGCCTCATGTGGTTGATACCCCAAAGTGGCGGGGGGGGTGTCATCTCAGCACCACAGTCCTCTGAGGATGAAGATGGTCCCTCTGGAGCTTGAGTCCAGCCCTGAGTAGGTGGACTCAGGGTCCATAGGAGGCCAGGCTGGGATACCCATTACGGCCTTTCAGGGTGCACTGCCCACCTCAAGAGCTGAGGAGCAGGGAAGGGCCAGCCAGGAAGCAGGCGGGAGCCCACGTGCACTTGGCCCTCCCTCCTGCACCCCTCCCTTCCTCTGTCCTCTCACGCTCTGCCCACTCTCTTGCTCTCTCTTCAGATTTAGACATGGCTCGAGAGCCCAGACCCAGCCCTGCACGGCCAGGCCAGAAGAGGCAGTGGGACACAGTCACCGCCTGGTGAGTCTGCCTGCTGAGGAGGGAGGCTTTTTTGGGGCTCTGGGTCCTCCTGGGTTTGGACAAGGACCCCGCTCAGGCTGCCTAACCCAGTAACCGTGGTACCTGAGAAGGTCCTTTCTCCCTGGGCCTCAGGTTTTGTCTGTAAGGCCCCATCTCACTGACGTCACCCAGTCCCCTTCTGCAGGAGAGAAGGGTGACCCTCCTCCCACCTGGGGCCTCGCCCTGGGGGGCACTTGTGGGACATTTTCCAGGTATAGGTGTTCGGGAAGTAACAAATAAGAACATTTCTGGATGGAATCTTGACAGTAATTTGGGAAGCTTAAAGAAATCTTCAAGAAGCCTTTAAACATTTTCAGAAAGGAGGCGACCAACCCGTCAGCCAACGTGCCATTTCCACAGCCATAAGGGGGTGCGTGCAAACACAGCGGGCCCTTCACCCCTCAGTGGGGCATTTGTGATGGTCGTGCCGAGCTCCAAGCCCTCTGGCGGGCAACAGGGTGGTTTCTGTCTTGCCAGCGGGGGAGGCAGAAGGCAGTGAGCAGGTGGTCGGTCTTAGGAACAGCATTCGTGTAAACCCCCTCGTGCCCAAGGTCCTGGCTTCTTTTGCACTTTGCCCGCTCGTGTGTCTGGAAGTGGGATGCCAGGGCTGGGCGGGGGCCGCTCTGACCAGTCTCTGCATCTCTGGGCTGACCTGGAGAGAGGTCAGGCCCGATTTCTCCCTGCCAGCGCAGCCTGGGGTCCATGGCATCCATGAATGCCAACGTGGGCAGCTTTTTCCCTGCGTTTGTTTTGGGCTGTGAACAGATGTGTACTCGTGAGGAGCCCAGTTTTTCAAACTCGCATTCCTGCCACAGCGCAGAGCTGCGTGTGTGGTGTGCTGGTTAGCTGTCTTGCGTGGGAGACTCTTATCTAGGGACGTCTGTCGATCTGGGGTTGTGTCTGCCTGCGGGGAGGTAAGTGGCTCTGGCCCACGGCCCTCTCACGCGTTTTAACTCGGCCACGTCAGAGGCTGAGCGAACCCCTTAATCAGTCCTTTAGCCCCAGGTGCCTTCTTCAGAGTTCGTGCTCCTCCAACACCACCCCCTGGCCCAGCGAGCGTGGAGCCAGCCCTGCTGGCCCTCCGAGAGGTGCCGGTCAGTGATGGGAGCAGGTGGGGAGTGATGGCAGCTGTCCCACAGGGGCTCAGACTCCATGTGGAGGGGCCCCACAGTCAGGCCTGGGCAGGGGTGACCTCCTTAAGACCCGTGTGTCGCCACGGGACCCCAGTGGGGAGAATGAATGCTTCCCTGGGGCTTAGGGGAGCAGTGGGCGGGCAGCCCTGGCTCTGGCCCCGTGGGATGTTGCCCAGAGGAGAGGCAGATTCGGGATGGGGTCTGGTGGCCACTGAGGTACCAGATGACCTCTTCATGAGAACTGGTCAAGTCCAGGCCATGTGATTTTGGTCTCAAAATGAAATTTGTCAACCTGGAGGGGAAGGTTTGTGGTGGAAGGATTGCCCCAGGTCCCCTCTCCCTACCCTTGCCCTTGGCCCTGAGGACACAGCTTCACCTCTGCTCTTTGGGCCATCCTGAAGGTACACTTTACTTATCTTTGTGTGGGAAGCCCGGGCTTGCAGACTGCAACCACCGGCCCAGACCAGGGGCACTGACGCGGCTGCACCTGCAAACAGGCCACTGCCCCTTAGGGAGAAAGGGGTGAAGCCACAAGTCCAGGGCACAGGCCTCAGCCCTGGCTGATGACTGAGCGAAGGTGGGGGCAGGCAGAGCAGGAAGACCCCCAGGTCCAGAGAGACACCCCGTGTGCCCCAAATGCTGCCGTGGCAGTGCACGCAGTGAAGCACCTAGCCCGGAGACCCATTCTATCTGTCTCCATTCAGGCAGCTCCCAAGTCTGTGCTCAGTGGTCCACAAAATACTATTCCTTTACAGTCCAATTAGAACGTCATTTTAGAAAAAAATGTAATAAAGGGGGAAAAAAATAATGAATCTTTGCATCGGCCAGGAATTAGACCCAGGACTCCCGGGCATCGGGCTAGAACTCTGCTACTGAGCCACCGCCAGGGCTACAGCGAGGGAACTTGGCCGTGGCAATTCAGCTGGTCTGCTGAAGGCCCCACCCAGTCTGGGTTAGAGAGCCCCGGCCAGCCAGAGGTGGCCAGGCCAGCGAGTCTTTTCTCGGAAAGATGCTGCTCCGCTGAAACTTGTCTCCTTCAGTTCTGTCCCAGCTGGTCATTTCTAGCTGGCAGGAGGCTGCCTGTTTCCTGCCTGGCACCCAGTCCCTGACCCTGCAACCCTCCCTACACTCTGCTGGCTCACTCTCCTTTCTCCAAGGGCGGGCCTCCCACCACCGGAATCAGCATCCCTGAGGTCTTCAGGCCGCCCACCCAGCCTGCCTGATGCCAGAAGTGGGGGGCAGGGGTGGCCGGAAATCTCACCTGCAGGCCTAGGGACCCTGTGGTTAAAGGGGAAGGTACCCCCAATGTCCTCCATTCTGCCTCAGTGGCACCCATGGACTTCGCCCCTCGTGGGCTGGGCCTGAGCTGGGTCGTGGGCACTCAACACCGTAAGTTCTTTCAGAAGCTGCTGCCCTCAGGTTATCACATTTCCCTCAGTTCAGCACCTGCAGCTCCGGCAGCTGCCTCCCCACGGGGACTTTTGCCCAGGCCAGGACCCAGTTGTCTCTCTCCAGTGGTCTCCCCATCCCTCCGGGTACCAGTTCCCTAGAGCTGGTGGTGCACTGAGAGAAGTGGGTGAGGCCAGCAGTGAGAGCCTGGGGCCTTGCAGGCTGGTCCTTTCTCCCAGGGCCTGGAGCAAAGGGCAAGGTGGCCTGGCCACACCCCACCCTGCCTGGATTGCCGCCCGTGCTGGACCCAGCATCCTGGTGATTTTTACCCAAGGATTAAAGGCTTTCACACCCCCACCACGGCTTTGGGCCCTGACTTAACTTTTTCCTTTCATCCCTTGCCAGAGTAAGATCTAGAATGTCAGCAGTGCCTGAGTCAGGCAGAGGAGCTTTTGGAGGGCGCGGCCCTAACTGGCCAGAAGCCTGGCGGCGATTGTCCCCTTCCTGCCACCTGGAAGGGCCCCCTTATCAGAGGCCAGCTATGGGGAAGCTGGTTTGCTATGGTCTCCCAAAGTGACCTTGGTCAAGTCCCTAAGGGCTCTTCCAGTGGAGAATCCTGGGATTCTAAGGAAAAGCTTTGCACCTATTTCCCCAAGGTAAACTGCAGGCTGGGCGAGGATTCTGGCCCAAGACAGTGACCCTCCCCCATTTGTCTCTGCCATAGCAGCAGCAACTGTGACCTGGGCTACAAGCTGTACAGGGAGAATGTTCCCCACAGGTGAGTGGGTCCTGCCTCCTTGGTCCTCTGGGCAAACAGGAGGGGCTGGCTGGCCTGACTCCCTGTGTCCTGTCCCATAGGGTGTATGAATACCAGAGGGTCTCTCCACTCATCAACCACATGCCCGCTAAGATCAGGAGGGCCCACACAGGAATGGGGGTCAAGAGAAGCTTCAGTCCCCACAAGACCCCCAGGAAGAGCCGTGTATCCCCAGGACACAAAAAGAGTGAGTGAAGGGGCCCAGCCCTCATCTGCATGGCTAGGGAGGGGCTGGGCCTCCTGGGCCTGGTGGAAACACCAACTCCGGGCCCTCTACCAGCAATCCAGACTGAGGAGCTGCACTCCATCAGGGTAGAGCTGAGCCAGATCAAAGCCCAGGTGGACCGTCTACTGGAGAGCCTGGAGCACATGGACCAGCTTCCAGGTCAGGCACCCCATACCCTTAGCAGCATCCAGCTTTGCCTACTCCTGAAGGTGCGAGGGGCACCTGGAGTCCTGCCTTGGGCTCTCCCTATCAGCAGGTCTCCCCCACCCCCGTACCCCCTATTCCCTCTGGCTGTTCCTGTGGCTTGAGAATCCTTGTGGCTTCTAGGTGGTCCTATGACCCCTACCCACTCGGTAGACATGTGGAGCCAGAGGAGCGTCTCAGCCCAAACCCATCTTGTGCCCTCAAGCCCTGGACACTCTTGATCAGTGCTGGGCAACCAGTGGCCTCTCTGGGGCCAGTTGCGGCCGCTGAACCTAGTTATTAACTGGTGACTCTTCTGCACAGGGACAGAGGACAGTGAAAAGAACAGGGGCCCTGGAATTCAGGGGTCTTCACACAGAACCACTGAACCCCAGCAGGAGCCCAGGGGGCACAGGGCCCATCCAGAGGCAGGCAGCTCCAAGGACGGCACAGACCCAGAGGAGGCAGTAAGTGGCCTGGTGCCTCCCCCATCCTCACCCTCCTCGTGTGTGGGCCCTGAGGCCTCTGTGAGCAAGGGAGGGACCAGGGTTTGTGCAGGAGCCCAGAGGTGGATGATGCCCCATCCACCACCAATGCCCAGAATACAGCCTGTGCCCTGCTTATCCCCTTGACTCAGGCTTCATTGGTCAGCTGGGCCACTTCTGGGTTGAAATACCATGTCCTCCTGGAAGGGGGGGTATAGGCTTTGAGTATTGTAGAGGAAATGTCACAGGTATGCCTTACGGTCACAGTACCCTTGCCGAAGAACCACCTGGTAGAGTTGTTAAAACCCCGATTTCTGCCCTTTTCCTGTGCCTGCCGCCACTTGCTGCCCCAGTCTTTAGGCTATCTATGTGGTACCATGCTCACCAGGAAGGCTGTGCAAAAACACCTTCCTAGTTGGAGAATATCCCAACCTGGATCTGGTAACAGCCCTTGGTGCAGCATTCAAGAGCCCGAATGTACCCTGCCTTATCATGTCCTCCTCCGCGTTGGTGGCCTCGGAGCTGGGCCACCCCCCACTGCTGTTTGGGCCACCTCAGCAAGCCTGGGCTGCTGGGGAGCTGGCAGTGCAGAGCTTCCCTGCTCCCCCTCCTCCGCCTGCCAACTCGACCCCTGGTCTGCTGAGCTCCAGAGGGCCCTTTACTGCTGCCCAGGCCTGAGGCACATCTGGGAAGGCTGGGCTAGATGGAGAGAATGCTTTCTTTGGTCTGGTGGTCCTGGGACCCCAAGTCTCAGGACGAATCTAGAGGAGCACTAAGCTGCCAAAGCTGCCGAGGGCAGGGGTGGGCAAGCCTGGGCTATGTTGGCAGATGGCCCTCCCTTTCCTGGCCAGAGTCCTGCTTGTTTTTCCTACAGATGAAGCATCACGAATTGGACTAGGAGAGCAGCCAGTAGGTTAAACCCCCAGGCTCATCTGCTCCAGGAGCCAAGGCGGCACCCTTCCTTGCCTTCTGTGGTTTTCTAAGGCCTCCTAGCGGCACCTGTGTGACTGGAGGCAGCCATTCTGGAGTAAGGACAGTGACGGGGAGGCACAGCTCAGCCAGACCAGCTGGGAAGCCCCCCCATAATGGTGGCTTTGGAGGTCAGATCCAGACAACAGCCCGGGAGCTGGCAGGCGTGGGGTGCAGAACTGCCCAGCACCAGTTTGCCATCCTCAAGAAGCTGGGGCCCAGTTTTGCAAGGGGCAGCTGGACAGGGCCCCTGGAAGCCCTGTCAGCCCCCTCCAACTGTAGGTACCGCTCAGATGTGCCTCCCCTCGAGGCCCCACCAGTCCTCTCAGGCTGGGGGGCCTCCACGGCAGTGGGCCCAGACAGCTTTCTCCAGCCACAGTGGTGTACAGAAAATACCCTCCCGTCTCCCTTTGTCTGAAACCCAGCTTTAAGTCCTCAGCATGTGCCCCACATAATGCCTTTTGGTTCCAGATGCCCCATCTACCCTACAAATCCATCCTTCAGAATGAGGGTATCATTTTTATGTCCTGTTTCTATCTTGTCTCTTGCTGGTGTGATATTTTGTATTTCAGATCTGCTCTGGAAATATGTATATCAGAAAGGGAAAAATAAAATTTGTATTTCTTCTCCCTCATCAGGGGTTCTTGGTGTGGTCTCTGAACCTTATTCTGGTCCTTGGGCTGCACCAGGCCAGCCCTTCCTAGAAAAGCTGAGCAGTCCAAAACACCCAAGTTCAGAAGCTCATACCAAACCAGGGTACAGAGAGGGGACGAGGCTGCCCTGCCTTCCTCCAATCCAAACCTGAGCACAAACCTATGGGGCTCAGGAGCCACCCAGGGAAGATCCAACCCTTACTGTCAGTCAGCCAGCCAGGCTGGCTCTGCGCCACGGAATGGCCAGCACCAGCTCTCACTCCTGGCAGTTTATCGACCCTCTCCCAGGAGCCGAGACTGGGTAAGAGACACCACATGATGAAGCCCACCCAGACCCCACTTCTTGTCAGCAGTGGAGGCCTCTGGCTGTGCTGCTCTGCACCAGGCCAAGGAGGCGTGGGATCTGGCTTCCACAGAGACCCAAACCCTTTCCAGCTACCCAACCCCGAGCTGTGGTCTTTCGCAGCACCAAACCAGGGGCTGGGGGTGCACCCAGAATGTTCCTGGGGCCACAAACCCTCCCCACTCCTGTCACACCGCAGCATTAGCCCTGACTCTGGGACTTGAGGAGCAGCTTTTCTTACAAAGCACATTTCCCTGTATCAGCCCCTGCGGCTTCTTCTGTCTCAACCTGTCTCTCATGTTACACTAAGGAACAGAGCACATTTTAGACAACGCTGGACACCAGGAGAACAAGAACACACTACCCAACTCAGCAGAGCCTTGCTCTTTTAAATCCTGTACCAAGAAGAACCACAATAGAAGGTTTTTTCAGGTACAAAAGGGTTGTGTTTTGTTTTAGGTCAGATATAAGACAGGCACAGCCCCTTGTCCGTTAAAAGCGGCCCAGTTACACAGGAGGAAGTGATTGGCGAGCCTGCACAGGGTCCATCCCTTACAGGAGAGCAGTACCTTCAAGTCCCGTTTTCCAGGTAAGCCCAGCTGAAGTCCTTTCCAGCTTGGGAGTCAGGCTGCATTTGTAGATTAGGTTTCTTGGCTAGGTCACAGATGGGAGCCAGCTCAAGTAGAAAAGTCTGTTTAGCCCAACAGTTTGCACAAAAGCGTCCCAACGCAACAGCCCAGTGCATCAGTTCTGTGCCGCCTCCCCAACTCCTCCCTGGTGCTCCGGGTTCTCGAGGCGGTGCAGTCTGGAAGTTGACTGCAGGTCCTTTGAGGGAGGTGGGGCGTCCGTCACTCCTCTGGCTTCTGGTTCAGGACTGGGCAGCGGCGCCCCTCCGGCGGGCAGCCCGCACCAGGCACTGCTGCAGTACAGGATAGAGGCGCTGGCAGCCCTCGAGGCCCAGACGCACCGCCTCGACCCAGCTCTCGGTCGGGCCCCCCTCCCCACTGCCCAGCAACCCGGCCACCTGGTTAAGCACCGGCATGAGCGCCACAGTGAGGCCGGCAGCGGCGCGCTCTTCCTCGAGCCGCGTGGGATCCAGCAGCCAGGTGGGCGCAGGCCCCGGCGCCCGGCTCAGGCCGCAACCCACCACCAGGTCGTACATCTCAATGCCCGCGTCGGCCAGGGCGAGCGCGGCGGCCGTGAGCGCGGCGGCCAGCGCCGAGCCGCCGTCTTCCAGCAGCAGAGCGTACACCTCAAGCTGCGCACGTGGGTACCGGCACAGGCGCACTGCCGGCTCCAGAGCCTCCTGCAGGGCCAACGCCAGCTCGCGTTCCTCGCCGCTGCCCTGGGGAGGGTGTCGCCGGCGGCCCGCAAAGGGTGCGCGGCGGAAGTCACAGACCAGGCGTCCCCTCAGCGCGGCTGGGGCCTCGCCTCCGGCTCCCGCCGGGCCACCGCCGCGCTCGCCGCCCTCGACCTGGCGCGGGCCGGACACGGCACACAGTACTTTAGTGCCTCCCGCCTCCAGGTAAGCTGAGCCCTTGGCCTGGCTCAGCAGCCCAGAGCGCGCGTACACGGGCCGCAGCCGAGTTGGGTCACGCGTGTCTGGCTCCTCGTCCTCGTTCGCCGCGTACAGCTGCGGCGGTTGTGACTCTTCGGGCCCGCGGATGCGGCGGTGGTCCCCGGGCATGGCGGCGCTTGGCTAGCTAGCCGCTTCCGCCGAGCGCCCTCGCGAGGCCTGTCGGGATAGCGGCGAACAGCGCCACAGCGCCCCCTGTCATCCTGGAGGGAGAACGGCGGGCGCTGCACAGTTCCGGTGCCGCTGCAAAGGACGTCCAGGGCTCCGTGGATGGATTCACCTGGGCAGGTCTGCGTTAAGTACGACCTGAGCTGGCCTGGCTGACTTCTAGCCTCCCGAACCAGGGCAGACCCAGGGCGTATGCCTTTTTCCTTTCACTTGTGAAGATTGTAATTATTTTTATTTTAAAATTATTTGTGTGATTATTTTATATGTTCCCCACTGCCTTGCCCAAGAGGGCAATGACGTTTTTGTCTTGGTCACTCCTGTACTCTCAGTACCCTGGCTGGCATAAGCGCTCGTTGAATGATTAGAATGACCTCTCTCCCGGCCTGGATTGCAAGCTCTTTGTCTCCCTGACACTCATTTGGCTTGTGCTCGAATCCAGGACTTCGGTGCCCTCCCTCTGCCTGTGACAGCTGGCCTCTGCTGCTTCTCTCAGCAGACCTGCTTCTCCCCGCTCCACGTCAGCTAGCCTGCTGTACCCAGGGGTCATGAAATCCGCTGAAGCCAGAAGAGGTATGCAGTACCTTTAACCTCCCAGCACACTAGTCTCCAAACCCAGGGGTCTTCACCAGGCTTGGGTGAACTGGTCCAGGGCCAGGTAGGGTCCCCATGCTCACTGTCCATCTTTGGCTCAAGAGCCATAGTGCTTATTCTTCACCCAGGGACCCACCTAGGCTGTCACACAGGGAGCACCCAGGGGGGTGGTAGGAACAGGAATCACATAGCATCATGAAGTATTACTGCACATGGTCCTTTTATTTTCTGCAGCAAAAACAATTCCTTCCTGCAGACCCAGAGCCTCGGGCTGGCAGAGAACTATTTACAGACATGAGTGTGCAGGTGATGCATAGCGATCCTGGGACAGTGGTTCTACACTGATGGGGCTGAGGGGAAGGCTCCAGGCAGAAATGTAACGTGGGCATTGAGTCACAGGCTGGCACCCAGAAGAGTTCCAGTTACTGCTGGGTTAGAAAGAAAGATGGAGCCACTTAAAGGTCCCAAGATTCAAATGTTCATGTGGCAGATGAAGAGCTCCTGGCTGGACGGATACATCCAGGTGTGGGGGAGACACTTCCCAGTGGAAGCCGTTTCTCCCCTTAATTCTTCACATCTCCCAGGCGGAGCTGGGCAAAGGAAGTGGCCAGCTTCAGTGCCTCCTGCAGGCAGCCCACATTCTTGCCCGTGGCCTGAGCAGACACATCTTTGCCACCACCTTTGCCATCCATCAGGCCTGACACCTGCTGTACCCACTCACTGGCTTTCAAGCCCTGGTTGGCTGCATTCTGGAAGACACGAAGGTGATGTGGGTGTCAGGACAGAGGATGGGACTGAAAAAGGTATGGAGAGGGGGAGGGACAGAAAAAGAGTGGGGGAACCACAGACATGCACTCCTGTCCTGGGTGATGCTGCTGGAGGCTGAGACAGACCCTAAAGCTGGTACCATGGTTAAGACAAGGCTTCCTGAATGACAAAGCCGGGTATCAGCCAGCAGTTACACATCCACCAAGGAGAAGGCCTCTGGGTAAGGGGTGCTAGAGGTGACCAACAGGTGGGCAGAAGGGTCATTTCTAACTGGGGCTGCGCAAACATGTGGGGTTGGGCAAACAACCATAAGAACCGAGCTCCCTCAGAAAAGCTCTGGACTCCACTTCCCACCGGCATGGGGCTGCAGGGTCCGGAGCAAGGCTGCAGGATGTTCTGACCTGGGGCACTTGACACAAGCACGTGATCTTGCCAGCTTCGTTATCCACTGTGAAGAGCATGGCAGCCGTCTGTGGGGAATGCGTCTTGAAGAGCTTCAAGGCTTCATTCAGGGCCTGTGGGAGAACCTGGCATCAGGCCATGGCCCTAGGGAAGGGGGCCATGCTCTCTGTAAGTGCAGAGAGTCTGCAGAGCTCAGGTCTCAGAACACTTCCTGAACCCCACCCCCGGCCCCCTTCCTAGAACAGGTGCTGGTCCTAGGAGACTGCACAGAGAGGGACCCAAGCACAGGGCCTGGCCCACACTCTGACTCTCTAAGGTTTGCCTTCCATCTCCAGGAGCCACAGCTCTCCAACCACCACGGCTCAGCCTACCCCCAACCCCAGAGTGTGGGCCCTCAGGCGACCACTCTATTCAGAGCCCCAAAGCTCAGACTTCAGCCACCAGAGGGCCAATGAGAGGAGACAGGCAGCGCAAGGGTGTGGAGTAGTGCCTGGAGCCCTAGCCCCTGCATTGCCTTGGCTGACGCTCCGCTCTCCATCTCCAGGATGACAAGGGGCTGGTTGGGGTTGCTGTCAATGAGCTGCTTTGTCTTCTCCAACACCTGCGAGAAGGAAGTCCAGAAGAGAGGTCTCAGGACCGCGGCCCAGACTGCGACCCATACAGCAGCCTATGCCGACTTTGCTGATAGGTCCTCTCGGGCCCCTGCCAGCCACCGGCACTGCCGGGACTCACTCGTTTCTGGACATCGGCTTTGCTAGCCCGGTCTAGGTCATCCATGATCTTCTTCAGGGATTTGAGATTCTCCCGGAACTCATCCTTCTGCCACTGGGGAATGACTGCGGTAGCCAGGGCCTGGAACCGGAACCAGAGGACCATTCAGCTATGAACCACAGGAGCCAGGATGTGAGGCTCCAGCCCAGTCCAGGCCACTCTTCTGGCTTTGAACACTCAAGTTCTCCCGATTAGTACCCAGAAGGAGAAAGAGAAAAACGAGAAACAAAAAGGTATCCACTGGCCTTAAGACCAGTCACTTTATGAGTAATGACAGCAGTTTTAACGAGCAGGGCTGCAGAGGAAGAGGCAGAATAAAGAGCTCAGAACCCTGTGAGTCCTGATCCCTTATCAGGCAGTGAGCACAGCCCATGAGGCCGTACTGGAAGTCCTGGAATACTAACGAACACTGGAAGGCCTGGAAACCGGACTTCTACAGCACCTCCCCCAACACCAGGGCCCACTCATGCTTGGGATGGGCTCCCCCACTACTGGCAGTGGGGTCAGCAGGCAGGTTCCAAGGGTCCATGGACTCCCTGTTGCTAGGCTGCATGACAGCAGAAGTCGGCCCAAAGGCCCACTGCGCTGAGAACCAAGATTCGGGGTTCTTTCCGAATAGGGTGTGTCTGATTCACCAGGCCCAGGACCCAGCACTGAGCAGGCCCTGAGGACAGAGGGCAGCCGCCCTACCTCACCGAGGTCAGCAACCTCCCTCTGCACGTCCTTGTTCGGCGCGGTCTGGGCCTTCACTTTGGCCTCCACGGCACAGAGGGACTTCTTCAAGCTCTCTGCCTTCCTGAGGGCCTGGGAGGGGGGCAGTCAGGGGTGAAAACCCCAGGTAACGTTCAGCTTCCTTCTTCTGTCTACAGACAACTGTGGCTAACACTGATGGCAGGCTGTGGAGCATCCCTAGGACGCCAGGAGTTTCTCTTCCTTCAGGGAGCCTCTGTCCCGAGGAAGGAGCAGCCTCCCCACGTCTGGCCAGCAGAAAGGCTGCATTAACTCAGCTTCGGGGGGCAACTGAGAACTTGTAAGTCAGGCTCCTTTTTCACCCCACCAGGCTTCAGCACACTTCAGGCACAAGCTACAGTCCCCACCCCAAGTAGCTGTCCCCATCTGGAACTAGACACACACCACCAGGGAGCTGTGGGTGAGTGCTGGGGGCACTGGAAGCCACCACAAAACTACAGTGTACCCTCCTAGGCACAGATATGTTACTGGGTAGAAGGCAGGATTCACGTATGTTTTAAAGATTAAACCCAAGATAGCTGTAAAGTCTTCTGCACTGGTGGCTTTCTTCTGCCAGGTAGGGGTAACCGGAGGACATTTCGGGGGCAACCCTGCCCTTCTGCCTCTGACTGCAGCAGCCGCACAACCACCCACACCACGCATCTGCAGATTAAGCTCCTCTCGTTCAAATTAAGCCACGGACCAGCCTGATCTGCTCACCTTCTGGGCTTCGGCACCTGTGACCGCCACAATCCTCCGGATGCCCTTGGCAATAGCTTCTTCACTCACAATCACAAAAGCTCCCACGTGACTTGAATTCTGCAGGTGACTGAGGGCAGAACACAAAGTCCGTGGTCATGACGAGGTGCAGGTGCCACGGTCCCCGCTGCACCCCTGGCTCTACAGCCCTGAGCCCTCCCAGGTAGTTGCTTCCAGGGAAGCTCCCACAGGGGGACAGTGAAAAGGGCCCTTCATGTTTGGGGGAATTTCTGAATCCAGCTCTGGCCCTGAAGGGGAAGAGAAGGCCTGGGGCAGACAGCAGTGACACTGAGCAAGACACCACCTTTCCGAGCCTCCGTTTTCTCGTGTATGAATGGGTGTTATGCTCCCTCACCCATTTAATTTTGGGGCTGTTGCAAAAATCAAATGAGATCGAATGAAAGTGTCTGCAGTCCCTAATACCCAACACAACATCTCTGCTGGTGGGCTCTACATTCATTCACATTTTTGGCTCTCTCTGGTGGAGCTAAGTATATTCTTCTATCCCAGCTCACTAGCTGAGAATTCTGGAGGGTACGTTTAAAATCTTGCCGCAACCCCTAAAACAAACAGGTTTTATCCCCCAGCTACTCAGAGAATCTCAAATATTCAGTCTCCCAGCCATTCTGTGAGGGTGGCACGGAGTCGTCGAAAGCTGTTTTCTGTGCTCTAAAGAGTGAGCACAGTGTCAAGGCAGAAGTAGGCCTGGAACCCGGTCCCCAGATCCCTACCCCGGCCTCCACACGCCCTCCTGTTCCCTGCCTTCCTGAGACCTGCAGGAGACCCTGGATGGGCTCTGCCGTGGCCCTAGGAAGGTTTTTTTCAGACTTCCTTTGGAAGCAGGAATTTTCCAGGCCACCATACCATCCCCAGAAGACCCCATGGAGGTTCCAAGTCTACGGAGGAATTCAGGTTGGCAGAAATAAGTGGCTGTCCCAAGCCAAACTGGGCTGGGCCTACCATGGGGCCTGACCCGGGCTCTGGCACGATGGGGCTCGTTGCTCAGATGCTGTTCAAACTGGCAAAGGGAGTCAAGTGAGGTCCCAAGAAGGGAAAGGGGCTGGGACCAGGTCCGCAGCTCGAAGAGCACTCTATCACCTTGCTGAATCCTGAACGCACAGGCCAAAAATCCCAATGCTCGCTGGGACAATCTCCAACACTTGTGTGGTAGTGCTTCCTTCCCCTAGGAAGGATGTTTCATCACAAGCCCAGGGCATGTTAATGTCAGACACAAGCACTAGGATGCGAAGATTCTTGGGAATGCTGTTTGCCAACTGCATTTCTGAGGACTTCATTTCAACCTCAAGATAAACAAGAGCTGGTCTAGGACCCACTTCCTGCAGAGGTAATGCCAGTGACCCTGCTCTCCTGCCGCCCGAGGTACTCACGTTCCCCCACAGAACTCCACAGAAGTGAGCGAGCCAGCAGGACCAGAGGGGTCGTCCAGCAGCTCGGACACTGGGACCCCGATGGAGACAACCCGCACAGGGTCAGGATAGGTTTCATCGAACACAGCCCGCAGGCCCTGGATGGCCTTTGCTGCTGCCAGGGGACAGTCCTGGGCATAGACAGGCTGCAGGGAGAGAAGACAGAAAAAACAGCTGGAAACATCTTCTCTGGAGGTGCCGCAGGAAGCACTAGGGAGAGTGTGGTCTTGTAGGCAGGCCTCCGGGCTTCTAACCCCAGCACTGCCTGTCGGTGCCTGGAGCCTCCTGAAAGGCGGCTGGCTCCATGTATACTCGAGGGGGTCAAAATGGGACTTTCCACAAACACGCCGTCACACTGTGAACCAAACCCCCTGTAGATGTGCTGTACGTCAAACAGAGCTAACCAGAAGAGCTCTGGGTGCTCTAAGCAGGGAGTAGAGCAAAGACCTCTCTCCGCCTGCTCCCCAGGGACCCTGAGGCCCCTCCACCAAACACTGCCACTGCCTCCGACGCAGTGCGGTTTGAGAATCACTGCTCCAGGCAAAGCTGTGGGCAGGACAGAACTGGCAGGACAGCACACAGAATACGGTAGGACGGAGTGGGAGCATCTGGGCCGCCGAAGCTCCGTGGACAGAAAGCGATGGTGCGGGAAGGCGCGAGGTTCGGGACCCCGGAGCTTACACATAATCCCACCTACCTTGGCTGCTGCAATCATCTCATTAACAATCTGCTCGGCCTTCTTGATCTGTTGGGCGGACATGGCTCCCTTGGCAGTGAAGTCAAATCGAAGGCGGTCAGGAGCAACCAGGGAGCCTCTCTGGTCGGCTTCCCCAAGCACAGAGCGCAGGGCGAAGTTCAGAATGTGCGTGGCTGTGTGGTTGCTCATGACTGGTCTCCGCCGGGGCTGGGAAGGCAGAGCCGGCTGGTGGGGGGTCTGTGACAGACTGCTAGCTGTCCCCTCCACTTGCTCCCCTTCTTCCCAAGTCCCAGCAGTTTCAGTTGGACACACTGCTGCCCAGAACAAAGACTACATTTCCTAGCTCCCCTGGCAGCTAAGCGTGACTCAGGTCTAGTCAGCGTGTTGTCAGCATACCCTCAAAGGGAAAAGGCATGCTTTCCCCTCCCTCTTTCTCCCTGCCTGGGACAGGAGTGGGCAAACATGAACAGGCGACTTGGAACACACCCACACCCTCATGTGTGTGTCGGTATCGTCCACAGTGCTTCTGTGCCACAACAGCAGAGCTGAGTGGTGGCGAGAGAGACCGTATATGCCAAAATGCCCCAAATGTTTACCATCTGGCCCTTTCCAAAACAGTGCCAATCCCTGACCTGGGAAACGAATCTCACAGTTACCGCCTTGGACCATGAAATCCAGGGCAGCACCCCAGGGACGATGGCAGAGCAATAGGCAAGGACGAGCTGGGCCCAACGACTTTGCCGGGCACAGCTCCCGTGTCACCCTGGGCTTTCAGGGGAGAAACACATTGCTAACTTGTTTTAACCTACTGTTATTTTGGAGTTCTGTTACATGCAGAAGCAATTTCTTAATTAACATAGCACCCTTGGCCCCTGAAGAAGTATTTGAGGTTAACCTGGAGAAAGGCAACCCACGAACACAAGCCGACAGGATCTCAGCTGAAATCACTGGACTGACACAGGAACATGCAGATCTCTCAGTCACAGCCCTCATGAAAGGTACTGATAACAATCGACTTATAATTTTACTTAGGAGCGATAATGACGATGGACCATTTCAAGCCAAGGCGGGGAATTCCTTTCACAGTGAGCAGTGCGCGCATCAAACCACCAGGATGCAGTTACGCGCCGCACAGGCCATGTGGCCTAGGTGTGCAGGAGGCCACGCCACCCGGGCTTCTGTAAGCGTGCTCTACCACGTGTGTACAGCGACGGGACCGCCCAACGCCACCTTTCCCAGCGTATACCCCCTCTGTTAAATGGAGTGTGACTGCACTTTAAACATCACACAATTTTACGTCAACTGTGCCTCAATACAGCTGAAATTAAAAAAAGAAAAAGGAGGTGATTACTGCCAGACCCCATGCAGACCAGCGTAATTCAACTCACCTCATCAATAAACAGCCGAACCTGGTCCCCCACTTTCAGGTGGCCATAGATTGTGCCTACGTGCAGCACGTACCCTCCGCGCACCTGAGTGTTCTTCACTGTGAATTCAGTTTTCTTCAAGGAGTCAAGGAGAAAACCAATACACAAACCAATAAACACACACATAATAATTCTCTTCACATACTCAAGTTACACATGCACACATTTCCTTACTGGCACATGTATATATACATACACACCATTAATACCATCACATGTACACATGCACCACGATGTATATTTACCATTACATATACACGTCACTTTAGACACGCTCACACATATTTGACTAGGTCACTCATCCAAGACTCATCCAGAGTCTCAGAGGTGGCAGAGCTGGAGGCTGGACTTTGACAAGGATGCTTGTCCTTCAGAGAGCTGCCTCTCCTTATCTGCGAGGACAGCATGGTGGAACCGAGGATCAGCCTGAGCAGCCTGGCTGCTAGCAGCCTGCTGCAGGGCACCTGATGGCCGTGAAAGGGACACGGTGCCATAAGCAGGTCCCGCGGCTTCAGAAACACGGACCATGCAACACAACCCGAAGGTCAGGCGTGTTGGCTCCCCAAGGCCAAGAGTGCTGAGGAGCCAGAAAAGCCACCCTGGACCAGACCTGGCCCTTAGTCGGCCCCCCTCCGGCTCACAGTGAAGAATGTGGGCTCACATCTTCGACGCTGTCATCAACCTTCACCAGGTAGCCTTCGTCACAGAGCTGCCCTCCTTGCTCAGCGTAGAAGCAGGTCCGGTCCAGCACCACCCCGCACTCCTGGCCCGTGGACACGCCCTGCACGAACCTCTCCTCCTTGCGCAGAGCCACCACTGTGGCCACCGTGCCCTCGAACGCTGCCCGGGGAGGGAGGGGGACACCGGGTCAGTGAGCGCACACACTCTCTCTCTCACCCGGCGCTTGCTGCGTTCTGTTACTCAGACTCTCTTTAGGGCCTAATTATCTGACCTCTTCCGGAAAGACGCTCACTACACTCCGGGAAAATGCTCAGCAGGGCACCCCAGCTGCCCGGGTGTGCTTGGGCCCACGGGCTTCCCAGGATGCGAGACTTCCCATGTCAAGACTGGGACAGTTCTGGGGAAACTGGGACGGTTGGCCACCCTGACTCTGAGCTGCCGAGCAGAAACTGGTGAATCCGATTAGTAGTTCTTTAAGAGTAGTAATAAAATTCCTACTTCAAGGTCAATTCACAAAGAACATATTCTCATGTGCCTGCTTGGATAGATTCAGGTGTCTCTGCTGGAGCAAAAACAGGTAGTGCCTGTTTATTTCTTTTGATTCTTCATAACCTGAGAGTGTTACCAACCCCAACGCAAAATTCGGCAGCTGCCGTGAATCGTGGGATGTCCATTTCCTGTAAGTGCCACAATGAGGCAGCTGGGTGAAGAGTGCAAGGGATCTCTCTGTAAACTTTGAAACAAACCAAAAAAACTCCTCCCTCTGAATCTATAATTACTTCAAAATAAAGAGTGAAGGAAAATCAACCACCACGAGTAGAAAATTGCACAGAGTGGCTGTACAGTGCTACAGGAGAGGCCGCCACCGAGACCCAGGTGACGTACTGTAGTTCCCACGGGAATCCGAAAGGTAACTGTACTTCGGAGAATCATCTGTGGCCTCAAGACCCTGTTCCCGGAGCTCTTCGATAGCATAAATGTCCAGCATGATGTGGTCTTGCCCACCGGCTCCCTTGCCCTGTGATTTCAGCTGCCAGGAAGAGAAACAAGCACCGTTACCCTGATGTAGAAGAGAAAGAACTCTGAAGCGCTCAAAACTGCTAAACAGTGTCCAATGTAAAGCTCAGTACTACGGCCATTTAGGGCCAGATAATTCTTTTCGATGGGGGCTGCCCTGTGCACTGCAGGATGTGGAGCAGCATCCCTGGTCTCCACCCACTAGATGCCAGTAGCGCTGTGCTCCCAGCTGTGACAACCAAAAATATCCCCAGACAGAACTGCCAAATGTCCCAAGGTGCCAAAATGCCCCTGTTGAGACCCACTGTCTAGGGAAAACCAGAATTTCAAAGACTTTAATGAAAGGAAACTCTTGCTTGCTTTACAGCTAAGCCTGCCTTGGTAGGCGCTGTATCTCCTGCTCACTCCCCAAATTCTTTACCTGGGCCAGTTTCCTCTCCTCTTCAAAGCCGTCCATATCCACCACCAGGCCCTTCTCTTCAGCAATCAGCCCAGTGAGATCCACTGGAAAGCCATAGGTGTCATAGAGGAGCCAAGCAGTGTCCCCTACAGAGCACAAAGGAACTCTGTCAAGTAACATGGACAGCCCCTTTCTTTTCCACCCCAAGTCCTCCACAGGGGGACAGTGCCAGAAGGGATTAAAGAGACAAGATAAGTCAGTATTGGTTCTGGGTACTTGTCAAAAAACCCATCAGGCCCTGGCTATGAGCACCCTAGGTCCCTGACCCTGGGAGGCAGAGCTGGGCAATGAGGTCTAAACCCCTAGCTCTCTAGACTCCCCTCTCTGGCTTGCCCTGGGCCACCATTCACTTATTCCACTCTCTGCTTTCTTTAAAAGTCCCCAAAGAGCCCTGGCTGGTGTGGCTCAGTGGATTGAGTGCCGACCTGTGAACCAAAATCACAGGTTCGATTCCCAGTCAGGGCACATGCCTGGGTTGTGGACCAGGTCCCCAGCTGGGGGCATGTGAGAGGCAACTGATTGCACTTGACGTTTCTCTCCCTCTCTTTCTCCCTCCCTTCCCCTCTCTCTGGAAATAAATACATAAATAAATAAATAATTTTTTAAAAATCCACCTAATCTTTTGGAAATCACTTGGAGGAAGCATGAGAGGTCTCCTAGCAAAGCTCTACCTCTTAATCTAAACAAGTATGTTCAGTTTGTAAAAATTCATCAGGTTTTCCCCTTGTACATTGTATTTCAGTAAGAAAAAAACACTTTCAGAAAACACAAAAATAAAAAATAAAAAAAGAGAGCCCTGGCTGGTGTGGCTCAGCGGATTGAGCGCTGGCCTGAGAACCAAAGGGTCACCAGTTCGATTCCCAGCCAGGACACATGCCTGGGCTGCAGGCCAGGTCCCCAGTAGAGGGCACGTGAGAGGCAACCACACATTGATGCTTCTCTCCCTCTCTTTCTACCTCCCTTCCCCTCTGTCTAAAAATAAATAAATAAAACATTTTTTTAAAAAGGGGAAAAGAAAAAAAAAAAAAATACTTTTAGAACTAATTTATCAGTCTGGTAAAAATTAAAGCAAGTTTCAAACGCCAGTATATACTATATGTTCCCATTTTTACTTGAAAACATACACATACACACCCTACAAATTTGTACACAACTAGAGAAAAGTCCTGAATATACCAAGCTCTTAAGAGCTGTTGTTACCTCTGAGAAATGCATTTGGAAATGAGGATTTTCCCTTTTACGTCTAAGTCATTGGAGTACTTTACCATAATGATGTATTTTATCATTTTAACATAAACCCCATTTCACACCACAAGCGGTTTAACCAAGCTATGCTCAGCCTCTGCAGACATCGGAGTCCACTGTCAGTTTGGGAAGAAAGGGCTTGCCTCTCCCAAAAAGAAGAAACAGCCTAGGTAGAGAAAGGAAGAAACGGGTCCTCACCAGGAATGGTCTTGCTGTCTCCCAGGCTCTGAATTTTCCTGTCCAGGATGCGACGGCCTCTGCTGAGAGTCTTCAGGAATTGCACTTCTTCTTCATTAATGACGTCCTTCACCATATCTGGGTCCTTCTTTAGCTCAGGAAATGCGTCTCCCTGGAAAAGGGGAAACAGATATGGGCCCAGTGAAGCCAGCGACTAGTCCAGGACCCCTTAAAAAATTCACATTACCATTATGCTACCTGCCATCCTAGCCCTCCCAAGGCATGTGCTTTAGCATAGAAGAGGCCAGCAGGGAAGTAGAGACCTACCAGGGACTGGACAACAACATCTACTAGCGTAGCAAAGAAACCCTTGCTGGCACTGAGTTTCTCGTGGGAGTATCGCACGGCCCGGCGGAGAATCCGTCTCAACACATACCTAGAGGAGGCAGAACCCCGTTAGACAGGTTCCCAGCTGAGTGTTTGTAGTTCTGTGGGATTGTAGTCTCTTGCAAAGACTTTCTTTTATCCTGTGATTGCTTCTTTTTGAATTCCCCAAGGTCAATTACATGAATTCTAGCACAAAACTCAGTAATATACCAAATAGGCATCAAGGATGACCAGGGGTAATCCTGGTTTGTTTTCTTGACCCGAGAAGGAGGTAAGAAATACAGAGCAACTGGTGGACTTGACGTCCACGATCCCAGGCCCTGCCTGTCAGTGATGAAGTTGCCTGGAGCTAGTGGAGACCAAGACCTACCCCTGCCCCTGTGGCTGCCCATATTCTATCAATCTTCACCTGTACTGAGCAGCTCAGCTACAGTGACCACGTTTTAGTGTGGGCTGAAACTCCCTAAAACAATAAAGTTCCCCTCCAACCAGGTAGAAGATAACGAAAACACAGAAAAGTCTTGGTAAAGTTCCACAGAGCCCTCGCATTGCCCCACGAGTAACGTACTCACCCCCGCCCCGTGTTGTCGGGACGGCCTCCGTCGGCTAGGGCCACAGTGATGGTCCGAGCATGGTCTGCCAGCACCCGGTAGGCCATGTCAATCCCATCAGCGTCGTCAGCACCAACCTTCCCAGTGTACGGCCGGGCCCCTGTGCCCTACAGATAACATCCAGGAGGCCGAGTATGAGGAAACAGTCTTTCTGGTGTTGCCTTGCCCAAAAAGGTTCCAAGAGGACTGAGGGGCATTTGGAAAAAGAATGATTCTCTTGCCAGATCTTACAACCCCAAGACAGGTGAGAGCAGTGGGAGAGCCTCCAGCCAGCCCCCTGCCCTCCACAAACTACAGTGCCTTGTGCCTAGAGCCATGTGTTAGCAACATTAAGCTGGCAGATGGTCACAGCTGCCCTCAGCTGTCAAAGCACCTGGTTCTTCCACACCTGACAGCACTGCGAAGAATCCAACTTCCAAAGAGGTTGGCAGTGTTTGCAAAAGGACTCGTACCTTCTGAATGGCTTCAAAATAAGGCACAAAAAGGTCAGTGTCATAGTTGGACATCTTATTCTGCAGCACAGACACCAGCCGCTCCAGGCCCATGCCGGTGTCGATACTTTTCTTAGGAAGAGGTTTCAGAACTCCATCCGCCTCCCTGTGTGACCCAGGGAGAAAGGAAGCTGAAACGGGGACTCGGGCTGCTGCCTCACCCTGCTGGTTAAAACGCCTTTAAACAGCAGTGTGTGGACTGATTTCCTGCCATTTGCCCCTGCCTAGTTCGGTGGGGGGAGGGGCGTGAAGGGAGAAAGGTGATGAGAAGTCCTCTATGGTTTTTTCAGGAGGGAGGTAAAGCTTCAGGGAAATAAACTTTGGTCCTGGCTGGTGTGGCTCAGTGGATTAAGCACTAGCCTGCGAACCAAAAGGTCTCTGGTTGATTCCCAGACAGGACACATGCCTGGGTTGTGGGTCAGGTCCCCGGGTTGGGGGCATGTGAGAGGCAACCAGTTGATGTCTCTCTCACACATCGATGTTTCTCTCCCTCTCTTTCTCTCTTCCTTCCCCTCTCTCTAGAAATAAATAAATGAGATCTAAAAACAGAAGGAAATAAACTTTAAAATGATAGTCTAAATCATAGCAAAATGACATTACGGACATAACTCTTAAGCAGGTATCATGGGGAATAAAACTACTTTGTAAAAGGATAAGCCCAGTCCTGACTGGTGTGGCTCCGTTGGCTGGGTGTCATCCCACAAACAGAAGGGTTGCTGGTTTGATTCCCGGTCAGGGCACATGCTAGGGTTGCATGCCTGGGTTGCGGGTTCAGTCCTTTGTTGGGGCGCGTACAAGAGGCAACTGGTCAATGTTTCTCCCTCTCTTTCTCCCTCCCTTCCCCTCTCTCTAAAAATAAATAAATAAGCCCTGCCGGTGTGGCTCAGTTAGTTGGAGTGTCGTCCCATAACTGAAAGGTTGCAGGTTCAACTCCCAGTCAGGGCACATGCCCAGGTTGTGCGTTTGGTCTCCAGTCCAGGATCCTTGGTCCAGGCATGTACGCGGAGGCAACCAACTGATGCTTCTCTAGCATTGATTCTCTCTCCTTTCCTCTCTCTCTAAATGTTCTCGGATGAGGAAAATAAATAAATAATAGCTTAAAAAAAAAAAAGGCCCAGCCCTGACCCAGAGACCAGAGGGAAAACTTGAAAACTAAAATTTAAAGAATGTGACGTAAGATCCCATGATTCCTTCAGTGCCTGCTTTAGTGCTGCTTCACTGTCCCCAAAGCCCAGGATGAGAAGATAGCTTTGTGCTCTGAGTCCCTCTTTCTCAACGCAGCTCAAGAACAGGTGCTGCTCTTAGCAGGAGCGATTCAGAACCCCAAGGCCACCTGTTATATTGGATGAACACAAGGTTCCAGATCTCCAGCACGTTGGGGTCGTCCTGGTTGACAAGATGTGCAGCATCCCGACCACCAATCCGGTCATAGTGGATCTCACTGCAGGGCCCGCATGGGCCTGTGTCACCCATCTCCCAGAAGTTATCCTTCATGTTGCCGGGGAGGATTTTTGAGTCATCCAGCCTGCACACAGAGGGGACGATAAGCTGCAGCCACTGGCAAGAATTTAACACACATTTGTATCCACCACAAAAAGAGATCCTTATAAATTTCTACAAAGACGGCCCACTCTTTGGCCATTACTAATGCTAAGACTGCTTACAGACTCCGTTAAGGAGGCAGAACATGATTCTTCAAGACTGGTCACAACAGAATACAAAACGTACATCTGCTCCGATCATAACTAAAAAAAAAGGATGCAAAGACACGGATAAAGCCTAGAAAGGAACACATAAAAATGAAAAGGTTTATGCTGAACAGGACCAGAATTTAAGTAAATTTGCTCGACAAATGGTCCTTCATTTTAAAAAATGACTGTAGGACAGTATAAGTGTTAAAAAAACTGCTGATTAAAGTCACCCCTCCGTGCCCTGGCTGGTGTAGCTCAGTGGATTGAGCACCAGCCTGAGAACCAAAGTCATCCCTCCATAGCCCAATTTAGACATCTTTTACCATAAATGATACCAAGAAGAATTTAATAAGATTAAAACATATCAGAATTGCTGACTGCTGAGAATTGCTAGATAATAAAGCACTCAAAAACAGACCGTGCTTACATAACAAACAAAGCAGGTACAGATGAAGCCAAGTAAAACAGTACTCAAAAAGTCAAGATTAGCCCTGACCAGCCTGGCTCAGTGGGCTGGGCATTGTCCCGCAAAGCAAAAGGTCGCCGCTTCGATTCCCAGGCAGGGCACGTGCCTGGGTTGCGGGCCAGGTCCCCAGGCGGGGGTGTGCAAGACCGATCCATGTTTCTCTCCCTATTTCTCCCTCCCTTCCCCTCTCTAAAATAAATAAATAAAATACCCTTTAAAAAAGTCAGGATTAGTATTTAAGTTTCACATATGTTACTGCCCACAATGTCCAAGTCCATTTAGACTATAGAGTCTAACCAAGCAGGGGATTCAGGCCAAGTACAAGGGGACGCTGGATTGGAATAATATACCTGAAGTGAAAGTGGGAAAAAATAGAGCAGCATTGCTTAGGTGAACCAGAAAGCTCCACATTCAGGACTGAACGCAGCTCAGTAGAAGGAACAAGAAAGTGACACACGGACACCACGGGCACATCAGCTGCCTACAGGGCACCTCGCCCCACAGTCAGGGTCCTCCCGATGCAGCCCGTCACACACTCTCTTCAGTCCAAAGCACAGAACACATACAGCTCATCCACCGTGTCACCTTTTAGGCTACACGTGTGATTCTACTTCAGATTATATTACATTGGAAAAAAACCAAGCGGCTTTCATTACTCCTCTCCCGCCTCCTCCGCCAGCTCATCCCCCCCTCCCCTGCATTCCCATGTCCAAGTAAAAAAAATAACTAATACCCAAACTTTGTCTTCCCTAGACCTGTTGGAGGACATTACATTTCCAAAAGTGATGTACTCTTTCATACGAAGAATACCACTCTGTTTAAAAAGATACACACGGGGCTACAGAAATATAAAAAAGGCCTGGACGAGTATACAGGGGGGTATCAAACTATTAACAATGATGAATCTTAGAGATCTCCTACTTCCTGTTTTTACATTTCTATGTAGTTTGAATTTTTACTGTGTGCATTACATGCACAATTTCTAAAAATACACAAAAATCAAAAAATACGACAGAGACTCATGTTGGCTTTCCAAAACAGAATCACCAATTAAACCTACTAGGAAACGACGTGTGCACCAAAGAATCATTACTCCCAGTCACCCCGCCTCCACTGCAAAACGGGAAATGGCAATGCACTCCGAGCCGTGGGAGCCCGCTCTGGCACTAAGTTTAAGTATCATCGCATTCCTCCCTGCTCCCCAAATGGGAGTTGCATTCTTACCCCAAGTTCTGCCAGATTTGCTTGCACTCCAAGTCTGCTTCTAGGCCGGCCGCTTCATCCCCACCAAAGTAAGTGACGTAAAGTCTTTCAACCGGAATGCCGAACTCCTGGGTGAGAAGTTCCAGAGCCATCTTACACGCCAATTCCTACAAAAAGGAACAAAGAGAAAGGTGTGGGACATGGCCAAACCAGCGTTTGGTTTACTCTACTACTTAGTGCGAGGACAAAAAGCCCAGATCCTGGGAACAGGGATGTAAAACTACAGTATCTTCATTATAAACCCGGCGGAATTCGGGATAGATTACGGATTTATGCAAGAAATACACATGTGAACTGAAATCATCAGATTATAGGTACTGCTTCCAGGAAATCTTAAAACACCATCATTTAGGAGATCTGCTCCTATGGGATATTTCATACTTTAGAATTAGAACCCGCTTCCCTCAGTGGTGATGACTGTTTCGCTCAAAACCCCAAGAGATCTGCTTTGAGCTCACCTTGAAGTAATCCCCGAAAGACCAGGAGCCCAGCATCTCGAAGAAGGTGTGATGATAGACATCTTTGCCCACATCGTCCAGGTCATTGTGCTTCCCCCCAGCCCGGATGCATTTCTGGGTATTGGCAGCTCTCCTCAGCTTTGCCATCGGGTGAGATGGGTCAATAGTGTTCAGGAAGATGGGTTTGAACTGAAAAAAGGAAGGGCACATTTCAACCTAAAGAGCTGCAGACATGTCAGGCGGTCACACCTGGGCAGGAAGAGATCACACACATACTGCTCAGTGTGTGATTTAACCAGCACGGCATATAGAAACTTCTCGAAGGCAGGCGGCCCCACGGGGCTGCAGCAGAGGCAACCTATCGTGGAGCAGCTTCACCCTGGTCCTAGCTCTCTAACAGTCCCCACTGGTGACACCACCCATGCAGGGGAAGGGCCTGTCAGATCTAAGGTAACAGCCAAAGGTGGCTGCACTGAAAGATGTCCTTCCTCACACATCTGACAGTCAAATCTTATATCAACTTTCTGGAAGGACTGATTCCAACACTGATGTGCTGGCTTTGGTAGTAAAGGTGATAAGGAAGAAAAAAATCCGCGACCTACATTAGCAGGATAAAATCAGCATGAGTGCGTGTGTGAGGAAACCATATTGCCTCACTCTGACGTATCAGTGCTACGTGTGTAACTCTGCCTTATTTTTCCCACTGGACCTGTCCTGTCTGATCACCACTGGCCACGTGTAAATATGGACAATTAAATTAATTAAAATGAAATAATTAGTGACTTATCATAATTTCTTTTTAATGAAAACTTCTGTTCCTCAGTCAGCTCCACAGTTGCACATGGCTGGTACCTGGCATCCTGGGCAGCACAGATACAGAACATTTCTGTGCAATACAGAACACTGCGGAAAGTTCTATCGGATAATCCTGTGCCAGACCATGAATTCCTTAAAAGCAGAAGCTATCTTATCTCTGTATATCCAGCACCTAGTATAGCATTTAAAAAAAAAAAAAAGCAGCCCTGGCTGATGTGGCTCAGTGGATTGAGTGTCGGCCTGTGAACTAAAAGGTTGCTGGTTCAATTCCCAGTCACGGCACATGCCTGGGTTGCGGGCTGGATCCCCAGTTGGGGGCATGCAAAAGGCAACCAATTGATGTATCTCTCACACACTGATGTTTCTCTCCTTCTCTTTCTCCCTCCCATCCCTTCTCTCTAAAAATAAAAAGAAACAAAATCTTTAAAAAAAAAGTTAAAAAATAAAAAAGCAGATACCTAGTAAATACAATTTTTTAAAAAAGCAAACAAAACAGTCAAAGTATCTCTGATTAAGAGACAATATAGCAAAAAAGTTAAGCAAATGATGGCCTGGGTACAAATCCACACTGCAGCATTTACCAGCTATGTGAGCTTGGGCAACTTACGTGGGCATTAGTGCCTCAGTAGGAAGCTACGGAGTGAGGATTAAATGAGTTAATATACGTAGCAGACACAGAGCAGTGCCTGGCACATAGCAAGCGCATGTTGAGGGATAACTATCATTACTCAGAGAGCGTTTATAAACACCGGACTCCCATGGTTCTTCTACCAAGCACAGTCAGCACATGTGCCTAGGTACACCTATATGGAATAGAACCCTTCCAGTCTTCCAAAATACCTATCACCTTGAATGGGTCCACCCAAAATTAGCACCCCCCAATTCTAGGTGTATGTACAGGGCTCACAAACATAACTGAAAACATTTTCACTTTCATAATTCCACACTTAATGTTCTGCAAGATGGAAAATGTCCCCACTGCTTCTCATTTTCCAGACCAGAAGAGAGACCTGAGAGAAGAAATAACATCAGCTTATCCCAGAGCAAGGTGCCTCCCATGGGCTGGTGGGTCTGCTGGGCTTCAGCCGGGGTCCAAGAGAACAAGCACAGGAAAGCCGAGGGCACCCACAAACCTGAACCCACTTGCAGTCGGGTATCGGTCTGGTAAGTAGTTTTCACCATCACAGGCATAGTGAAAACTCCCATTATTTCAAGAAAACACTGCTTTATCTAACAATAAGACTTCCAAATATCTTTTACAGTTCAACAGCCCCAAACACAAATCCTACTTTTAATAAAGTTTCTTCAGCAGTGGATCCAGATCAGCATTGGTGGCAAAAGCTTCAAGAAAGAAGCTAAAAAAAAAAACCCCCCAAAACCCCATAAAACTGCATGTCCTAAAATGAGAATGAAAGCAGAGCTTTGAAAGAATCCTGAAGAACCGACTTGTTTTATAAAGAAAAAACAAAGATAGTGAAGATATGAAGGAGAATCGCAAGAGCTAAGTTAACAAATCTCTTCAGGGCTCAGCAAGATTCTAATAAAACACAGCTTTTTCCGTGGGAAAAAGCTTTACAGACTCGACACAGGTTGCCTTTTTCTTGGGGGGCATACAAGTTTTATCTGTGGAGATCAGGGTCTCTCATCACAACCAAAAGTAATAATAGCTAATGTCTGAGGACCTACTCGAACACTGTGTTAAACATTTGTAATGCATTAACTATTTACTCGTCACTACAACCTACGGCAAGCACTGTTACTATTCCTCAGCTTAGAGACGCTGAAACAGAGGTTCAATGACACAAAGAAAGTCCCACACGACCACACAGTGAATGACAGACTGGGGACTCTGTCTGGCTCCCGGAGCTTTGCTTTTATCACCGCTCTGCTGCCTCCTACGTGGCCAAAGAGCCAAGAGGACGGGGAACCCTTACCTGGTTCATGCCTGCGTTGGCAAAGAGCAGAGTGGGATCATCCAATGGGATGGTAGCAGATGAGTGAACATAGGTGTGCTCATTTTTCTGGAAGAAATCGATAAATCGCTGCCGGATTTCACTTGCTGTGAGGGTTGAGTCCATCTTGAAAGTAACCCTACAGGACTAACTAAAGGGAAAAAATGAAGAAAAATTAGGGGAATTGAAACTTAGAGATAAGTAGACATTGCACAATACTCTTGCCTTTTCAGGCCAACTCGGAGCAGGACACGAGTAAGCAGTGCCATCCTAAAACCTCTATGTTGTAATGTCCAAAGCTAAAATAATCATCAAAGCAAAACTTGCGGCACAATCCCTGGCTGGAGTGGCTCAGTTGGTTGGGCATCGTCCCGCAAACCAAAAGGTGACAGGTTAGATTCCTGGTCAGGGCACATGCCCAGGCTGCGGGTTGAGTCCCCAGTTGGGGCACGTGCAAAACCTGCTGCGCCAACAGACAGCAGCCCCATTTGTTCTTCCTTCCTATGCCAAGTTCACTGAAGTCAATACACCACCACACCAAGCAGAGCAGGAGGTGGATTTTCTGCATGTGTCCATTCATTCCAAAATATGTAAGGAGTATCCATTCCGTGCCAGGCCCTAGGCCAGGAATTAAGAAATGGGAAAAACACAATTTATAGTCCAGCAGAGATGCCCACTCTGGGGGCGGGTTTAGGATACCTAGATCCAAGTCCTTGAGTTACTTCACTTCACCAACAAAAGAGGGGTCCACACTAGAATAACTTAGTCTAAGGACGTTTCCAGCTCTATGTTAATCTACATGCTAATTCACATTCTGTGAAAAGTTCCATTATCTCCAAAGTCAATGTCTCAGGGAGTCCTGATATCTTGGGGAGGCTGCTCTCAGCAGCAGTGGACCTGGCGATGGGTTTATCAGGCATGAACCTACCTCCACCCAGCCTGAGCACCCCCAGAATCACAACTGGTAAACTGCTGCTTTCCCAGTTACCAGATTCCTAGGGAGTGAGGATGTTGAAGCCACACTGAGGTGGTAGAGCTCAGAGTCAGCGGAAGAGAGGGAATCAGAAGAAACGGAAATTAGGAAGTAAAACAGCTTTACAATCTCAAAGCCCTTTCACATATATTACGATTTCTCTGGGGCGGGTTGGGGAAAGTGACAGGCTTTGCTGGAGGATACCAACCACTAGCATGGGGCTGCAGTACCACACTGCACTGGGCGTCTAGAGGAATGGGAACCACCTCATCCACAACATATTTAAAAGTCTCCAGTCCTAGCTGGTGTAGCTCAGTGGATTGGGCGTGGGCTGCGAACCAAAGGGTCAGTAGTGGTTCAATTCCTAGTCAGGGCACATGCCTGGGTTGCGGGCCAGGTCCCCAGTGAGGGCCACGAGAGAGGCAACCATATACTGATGTTTCTCTCTCTCTCTTTCTCCATCCCTTCCCCTCTCTCTAAAAATAAATAAAATAAAACCTTAAAAAAAAAAGTCTCTAGAATTTCTGACCAACTCTAAACCTTAAATAAATCACTTTGTTCTTTGTTTCCTTTGTTGTAGAAAAGTAACATCTACTCTGCCCACTCCACCTGGATGGGGTATGAAGCTCAAAAGCCATCCTGTATTGGGGAGCAATTTGTAACCTGGAAAGCCCTAAAGAAACTGAATGGATGTTAGTAAGTCATTTAGCGTCAAGTTTTCCTCCTTCTGATGAGCAAAAAGGAAAAAAAAGTCTGAGCTGTTCTAACTTACATCTCCAGGAACTGCTCATGTTTCTGAGTGTATGTTGGAACCTTGACTTAACTTCCAGGGGCAATTTCCCTGATTATCTAAGAGAATAGCCAGTTGCCACTGAAACTCCAGCAGCCTTTGCTTCTTGTTTACAAATGGACTTTCCGGACTGTTGCCTACCACCCATCCAAAGGAGCAAACACTTCCTTTCAGGCTCTGCCCATATCCTGGAACTAGCCCCGCTTCACCTTCTCCCACCCCCTTTACTGACAGCCAATGTAAATTCTCCCATCACAACTTACATCTTTGTCCCTCCACCTGTTCTCCCTCACCAACTCCAGGGCTGCAGGCATGTTGCCTTTTCCACCTGGTAAAGCTACTGGCGGCTTAGACTTCATATCTCAGGACCTGGTCTTCTTTTCTTGCTTGCAATGGCCCAACAAAACCTCTCTTTTAAAGACCTCCAGCCATGGATGTTAAATTTTTTATTTAAAATGAGGAAGATAAAAAAAAGACGTATAGAGTAAACATGAAACTCTGACTCTCAAATTTTCAAAAATCCTCACTTGAGGCTATGTTTATTGATTTTGGAGAGAGAGAGGAAGGGAGGGAGATCGATGTGAGAGAGAAACATTTCTCACCTGATTCCTGTATGCACCCCGACCAGGGATCGAACCCGCAACCTAGACATGTGCCCTGGCCGGGAATCAAACCCACAATCTTTTGGTTTACGGGACAAAGCTCCAACCAATTGAGCCACCTGGCCAGTTCTCAGATTTTGTTTCAACCAAAATCTCAATTTATTTACTCACAACTCAATCAACTCATTATTCAAACAAAAGCCCTTTGGGCAAAAAGATGGTGAAACACTGGCTGACGGAGCCAAGTAGCGGACTGACATTCCCACAGACGAGGACTTTGTGCCCATGCTAAGGAGTCAAGGCTAGAGCTTTCATAAACTTTGTCACACCACATTCTTCCCTGCCCCTTCTCATCATGGCTCTCAATCTCAACACTGGTGACAAAAATGAATTTACGGTGGTAATTCTGAGCAGCACGATTTTAGCTATTTTACAATGTTCGCTGCTCCACCTCTACATGGACTCCCTGAGGCAAATAAGCAGTTAAGTTCGGAGAAACATGTAGCTTATTCATTCGACTTCCTGAATGCATACTATGGTACTAGGAACTAGGGTGAGAGTCTATGTCATTAATGGGGAGAGTCATACACAGACAACTGCAGTATGACGTGAAAGAATCCAATATATTGACAGTAATAAGCCAAATAAAGGCTGGGAATGTTGAAAACTGTGTCACCACCGCCACTGATTCACCTGTTCAATATATGCATCAATAAGCTGGCAGGCTCTATAGGATTCAGAGGCGGCACAAAGGAGGGCCCTCAGACTCCACCTCTCAGCAGCAGCTATAAAAGTCTCGAGCACCTTAAGTCACATTGGCCTTTTGGTTTAGGGACTTTTTAACAAGCTCTTCATTTGCCAGGTAACCTGTCTACGCTACTCCCACTCTTTCCCTTTTCCTAGTTAATTTCTCGTTTTTGACACCTCAATTTCAGAGACTTATTTAAGGAAGCCTTCTCCTTCTTGATCAGATTCTCCCTATTTTATTCTCCAAACCCCAGGTGTCTTCCTTCCTAATTTGAAGGCTTGTTTAACGTCCATCTCCCCATCAGGCTGTAAGTTCCGTATCAGTGGAAATCATGGCTATTTTTAACTCATCAGTACAGGTATGTTCTCAGCATCTAGTACAGTGGTTGCTAACAAAGTATTTCATGAGTAGGTATTAATACATCTTTGAGAGCAAACTCTGAATGAACTTAAAGCACAACAGGAAACGCAAACTGAGAAAGTAATAGTTGAACATGATGGGGCCTGGACCAGTATCAGTTATGTAGCTAATTTTAAGAATTGAGAGAATGTCCCACAGAGATTCCACCCTTGACCACCCTCCCCCACGTTCCTCCCACCCCCAGGAGATAAAAAACCCGGGGAAATAAAACGTCAGCTTTGGGTGGGTAGTCAACGGCAACCGTGACCCTCCCAAGACCGCAGTCCTCTGCGAGGCCACCCGAGGCCACCCCACTCCCAGAGCTCGGCTGCCGTGAGCACCCGGGAGGTGCCCTAGCCCCGGCTCCAGCCCAGAGTCCGCTTCCAGAGGTATCGCGAGGCCTGCGCCGAGGACCCGCGGTGGCCGCTGCGCTTTCAGACCCCAGGCCCAGCCGCTCTCGCCCTTTTCCGAGACCTGCCTACTCCTCCCGAAGGTCGCACTTCCCGGCCAAAGCCCACCTCCAGTAGCCTGCGATTACCTGTTCCCGAGGACGCGCAGAGGTGCCGGGTCCCGGCCACCACCACCAGCCGCAACGCGCACCGCGCACCGCCCTGTCCAACCAGAGCGCGCCGAGGGAAAGTGACCCAAGGAGCCCTACCTCTACGAGTCTTTATTGGTCAATAAACATGCCAATCAATCCGAGCTTCTTAGTCGGTTTCTGGGAAGGCAGCTCTAAATTGGCTGATGCAATGGAGGGGAAAGAAGGACCGGGGCACGTCACATGATAGGGTAGGATGCGGACTCCGGGAGGCTGACATTTTAGTTTCCATAAGGAAAGAACAAACGGTGACAGGTGTTTGCTAGAAGTCACAGCTCTTGGTGTAGAGTTCTGTTTATTTTAATTACAGAAAGATATGCAGACCTGAAAGATTCTGATATAATGAGCCCGTGGATACACTTGTTGTCAGACCTTCTTGGATTTAGTGTGGAAGAAGTAATTTAATCGTTGAAGGACAATTGATTTGGCATCTGGCCGTCGATTTGCCTCTGAGAAACAATAGTTAATGTTTATATAGGAGGTAGATTGAAATTTTCACAGATTATTTCATTGATTTTTAAACTGTATGAGGCTGGTCAACTGGCATGCGCTTTTTATCCCTGAGGTTACTACTACCTTGCACAAGTTCACATTGAAGAGTAAGGTGCAGAGGCAGGATCCAAACCACGTCTCATTCCAAAATCCGTACTCTAAAACTTACATCATCTGATACATCGAGATACCTGGGTATGAAGTCGTGCTACGGTCACAACAGGGTTAAAGATATTGAAGAAAAACTTTACTTTTTTATGTAAAATAGCACCCTATACAAATAGATAAAGCTCAAAAGGAAGTAAAAAATAAATCACCTTAACTTCCCCGTTCACAGCAACTCAGTAATCATCATCACATCTAACATTTGTTGAGCAATAGTATGCAGCATGCACTGACCTAAGCTTTTGATTGTCATAACCTTATAACAAGTTACAATTAGTATCTGCTTTTAACAGCTGATACTCACAGGAAACTGATGCACTATGAGCATTAGACACCAAAGGGCAAAACCAAGAGAGACAAGTGTTTGTCCTGAGCCAAATGGGCCCCAAAAGATCAGGCATATTTAACCTAAACAATCTGAGAAACAGGTCAGAATTCTGTGCCACCACAATTAATATGAAAACCAAAACTATACAAATTGCACTTTCAAAATAAAATAATACAGGCTGTTGCCTCCACACCTTTGTTTGTTGCCAGAGTTGTTGTTATTGTTAGGGTAGCACCTTCACTGATGAAAGAATTAGACACAGGTTTTTAAAAAAATGTTTTTATTCACGTAATATAGGAGAGGGGTGTGAGAACCATGTAAATCAACTAAAGTCAAACAAAGTTAAGTCAGGGCCTGCTACAGGCTGCCTGACATGGAACTTGGCTGACCAGCGATGCAAGCAGACCACAAGGAGCCTCCATAACAAAGAAAATTCCTGCAAAGATTGATTAATAGGTACTCACCCATAGCATACAAGGAAAATGCAAGAACAAAAAATAGAACTTGTGAAGGTTAAAGTTAATCCCAACTTTTCTTTCTTCCACTCTGTTTGCCCATGCCAGCAATTTTCCATAGAAACTGCAAACAGATAGAAGCTCAACCTCTGGAGACCGTTGGGGTCTCTCTCCCGTCTCTTGTGAGAAGGGTCTGCTACTCTTTCTGAGTGGCTTTCCTTGCTTATTCTCTGCTCAATAAACCTGCTTCTGCTTTAACCTCTTGTCTGACTGCTTCTTGAATTCTTTCCTGCTCAAAGCAAAGAAACCTCCTACCTAAGAATTTGACTCTCCCTTAGGGACTTGCCCCACGCTTCACATCCAGTGGCAACAAGGAGAAACTGTAATTGAGGCCCAAAAGCCACATTCTTCTAAACATTAATTTATACATGAATTATTCAGATAATTATCCAGTTCTCTATATTTTTCTCTTACAGATGGCAACTACATAACAGAAGGAAAGCTACCTCAATACAACGTGCAAATTGTGTATTTCAGGGAACTTCTTATTCTGGGCTAAGCAAATAGGCCTATGGGTGAGAGTGAGTGCTATCTATACACATGGCTTGTTCTGCAGTAGAACGTTGGTGGACCCTCATCTTGGCGCATGAGGAAGATACCAGGGGCTCAAGATAGTTCAAGTAAAATACCTGGTTTTGTAAAGACTAGTCCTAGATTCTGACTCTCCCATGGTGTCTAAGTTACTATTAGCATCTAAAAAGTAGACTTAGAATGTCCATTTATTTGCTATCAGATCAAATGGGAGTGACGGAACAGTTGTTTTCAGACCATAAGATGCTAGAGGAATCAACTGTAATATTAAAATGTAGATCGTGATTTAGTAAGTCTGAAGTGGGCCTGAGATTCTATATTTCTAATAGGCTCCCAGAGAACACCTATGCTTCTGGGTCGGGGGTGGGGGGGGGGGCGGTGGTCACACTTGGAGTAGGAAGAGCCTAAACTCCAGAATGAAATTTTTCACCTTTTTGTTCAGAGACAAAGATTAAAAAGTTTGATCTACCCAGGGGGTGGGCATTCCTAATCTATTCACCAAATGAATGTCTATCATGCATTAGTACCTGAACATCAACATTAAAGAAAGCAGATACTGCCCTGCCCTCAGGGAGTCCCCAGTCTAGCCAGACAGCGATATATTAAGCAAAAAGTGACAACACTTACACAACGGCGCCGCTGCTGGAGCCTGTACCCTTTTCCCCCACCCCCCACCCAGTACCTGGGCGTGCTGATTGGCTCCCACGCCTCAGCCAATGAGGCTCAGGAGGCCGTTGATGGAGGTAACCGCCATGCTGCCTGGTGATGGCTGGGGCTGCTGGCGGCGGAGGCCAACGTCGTGTCCCGGGGTGCTTTCTGCTTCCTTGCCCGTGGGCGCCGTGAGTATCTCCGAGGGCAGAAAAGTGACCCTTTTCCCCACATTTAGGTGTCTTCCTTGAATCACCACTATAAAAATAGCTAATATTTATTGAGCCTTTGCCACAGGCCAGGCACTGGACCGATGGCCGTAACCCTTGTGATCTCGTCGAATTTTCGGACTGTGAGACGGGTGCTTCTTATGATTTCTGAGGAGAAGAAGCTGCCTAAAGTCATGTGTTATTAACTGCGGGAGTCTGAATGCAAATCTGATGCTCTTTATTCCCTAGTCCTGTTTCCATACTATAGTTTGGAGACCAGACTCGCCCTTAGCAGGAGGAGTCTATACATTGTGCTGGTATAATGGATCGAGGTACGAGAGTCTAGAATCCTGATGCTTACTTTTAGGTTTTTTAAAAAATATTTTATTTATTTTTAGAAAGGGGTAAGAAAGGGATGGAGAAAGAGAGGGAGAAAAATACCAACTGGCTGCCTCTCACGTGCCTCCGACCAGGGACCTGGCCCTCAACCTCGGCATGTACCCTGACCGCGAATCAAAACAGCCACTGTTTGGTTCACAGGCCAGTGCTCAGTCCATTGAGCCACACCAGCCAGGGCTGAGTTTACTTTTTAAATGGAATAAGCAACATGTGGGGAAGGATGAGCACCCAATTCAGGAGAGCTGCTGTCTCTTGGGATGGCTATACACAGGGGACTTCAACTGAGTCTTGTGTTGTTTCTTAAGCCTTGAAGTGGGAACCTAGATGTTTATTACATTATTGCCGTTCTTGTTTGTCTGAAATACTCACAATTTTAAGAGGAAAACCATGCACATGGAAAATAAATTTCAGAAGCTCAAGTGTACATAACGAAAAGGAAGTCTCTCCCACCCCAGATTTCTAGACCCTCACTAGAAGCAGCCACTGTTATCAGTTTTGTATCTTAAATATTTTGTATACTAGGTACTAGTGTATATGCAAGTTTGTTTTGTTTTGGGGTTTTTTGCACAAGTGTATCCTATTGGATACAGTCAGCACCTTAGATGACTTAATTTTTAACCTCATTAAAGTTTTTTTAAAAAGATTTTATTTCTTTTAGAGAGGGGTTAGGGAAGGAAAGAGGGAGAGAGACATCAATGTGAGAGAGATACATCAATAGGTTGCCTCTTGCACACCCCTAACTGGGGGTCCAGCCTGCAACCCAGGCATGTGCCCTGACTGGGAATTGAACCCTTTGGTTCACAGGCCAGTAGTCAATCCACTGAACCACACCAGCCAGGGCATTAAATTAAAAAAAAAAAAAAATTCATTAGCCTCCGTTAGCCCTGTGATCAATATTCCTCTGAAAAATATTCCCAGGGTTGCTTCTGACATGATGAGATGATGTAGGCCATGGCTTCCCAGGCTGTGTGTCTGCCTTTTTCTTTCTGCACGTCCTCACCTATAGCACCCCACCACCTCCAAAAATTTTCCCCAATCAACCCTCTAAAGGGTGCAGGAGGAAAAGAATCATGACAAGTAAAGGGTTGCTGGGAACTGCTTTATCATTTCCAAACATTTTTATTCATATTCTCCAGGTAAAATTCCACAGAGAGACCACTATTGCTTGAAATTAATTTATTGCGGTGGAATATTGGCAAAGTGGGAGAAGTGGGGATTCATTTTCTCAGGTTGCAGGAAAATGCCCAGCTTCTCTCTAGTGAAGTAGCAAGGGGAGAGAAGCTTGTATGACTCTAGTTAGCAGAAATCATCTGCCACACTTAAACCTTATTTTTCTAAAAGCACAAGATATTTTTGCCTTTTAAAAAAATTTCCCAGTCAAAACCCATACATGGGAGAGCTGGGACTCTAACCAAGCACAGTTAACTTCAAAAGTCGTGCCCGATGGGAGAGGCTCCCTGGAGTGAAAACTCTTTCGCTCATCACGCTGCTCTGCACCTTCCATCCACCTCTTACCAACCTCTTTTTCCCTGGCCCTCACCAGTCCCCACGGGAAGTCCGTGTCTGCTCAGCTCCACAAACATCCTTGCTCTTTCCTGTCTCCCATCCTCTGTCTGGAACCCATTTCCCTAGCACCTTCCTTGAATATTTTTCAAGGAGAAATTCCTCTGAGTGGTGTTGCCACGTAGTCTGTGGGACAAATTGCTAACCAAACGGTGTTTGAGAGGGCTGATTCCCAACACCCTGGCCAACACCTGGGCATTTGGAATGACCAACCTGAAGAGCGAGAAAAAAAGATCTGCTTGTTTCAACACGCACTTTGATGACTGTCTGTAATGGTTTTGTGTTTCGTTGTCCTCAATCTGCATGGACTGCTTCTGTCCCACTGTCTTGGGCGGGATTACGGTTTTGCTCTGCGGTTGGAGAGCCGGTTGACCAGAGTTGAGGTACTTCTGCGGTTCTCCGGTTATATAAGCAAGCGCGAACCTAGCAGGGGAGAGGGTGTCGCGGGGGACCAAAGGCACAGCCCCGAGGGGTCCAGGGCCGACGCGGGCTCCGACGTCACTGCCGCGCGCCGTTTCCGGTCCCCAGCGCCGGAGCGGATGACTTACCCCTCCGTGGGGCCGGACCGCGGCTCACCGCGACCCCCGGGAGCCCACGATCGCGCGGCGCCAGCCGGCGAGCACACCAGCACCAGCATCCCACCCGCCCCCGGGACCATGGCCACTGACTCGTGGGCCCTGGCGGTGGATGAGCAGGAAGCGGCGGCCGAGTCGGTGAGTTGGTTTCAGCCGCGAAAGGCTAAGAGGGTCAGTTCGGCCGGGAATCGGATCCCTGGGAAGGAACAGTCCCTGCGTGGGTCTGGGCCGGTGGGGATGCGGGCGGGGACGGAGCCTGGACCCCGAGCCCTGAGCTGGCTTCGTTTACCCACCCACCTCCCATGTTATGTAAGCGCAGGTGAGGGTTCCCATCTGTGAAGAGCCCAGCCACCTGCCTGTCTTACTGGAATCCGGTTCGATCGTAGATTGCACTCTTTTACCCTGGATTGTATCACTTTAGTAGGTGTCATTTTCCACTCTCCAATTTTGAGCTTCTTGGGCTAAGGACCACGGATTACTCATATCTGTGTGCTTCCTCAGCTTCCTTAAGTGATGATGAATGAGCCACTCAACAGGCCTGGGAGTCAGTAAATCCTTCCCTGACCTGCTTTAACTTTGTACTGGGCCTGACACCCAGTAAGAAAGATATGTGTTAAACGTTACTATGTATAGAATTAACTTCTCCCACCTAAACACTCGTAAGTTCTGGTACTGCTTTGAACCTATTTATGTTAGTACTTATTTCTGTGAATTTGAGAACGGGGGTTTGTCTTATTTTTTATAACTGATAAATAAGTGATAACACAAATAGTTCAAAGAGTGCATTTTTAACACTGGTTCCCACCACGACCAATTAATTTTTTACTCCCCTGAGACACTTTTCTCTTGAAACTGATTTAGCCCTGGCTGGTGTGGCTCAGTGAATTGAGTGCTGGCCTCAGAACCAAAGATCAGGACACATGCCTGGGTTGTGGGCCAGGTCCCCGGCTAGGAGTGTGTGAGAGGCAACCTATGTGTATTAATGTTTCTCTCCCTCTCTTTCTCCCTCACTTCCCTCTCTCTAAAAAACAAATAAATAAAAGTGAAATAAAAATAAAAAAGTCCCTGGCTGGTGTGGCTCAGTGGATTGAGAGCTGGCCTGCTAACCAAAGGGTCTCCAGTTGGTTTCCCAGTCAGGTCACATTCCTGGGGCTGTGCACCAGGTCCCCAGTAGGGGGTGCAAGAGACAACCACACATTGATGTTTCCCTCTCTCCCTCCCTTCCCCTCTCTCTAAAAATAAATAAAATCTTTTTTAAAAACTTGATTTACCATATTGACCTCCTTATTCCCTAAATAACGTGCTTGTTTTGCTACTTCCTGAATTTGCAGTTTTAAGTATTTATTGATCTTGGCTCTTTCCTCCTTTCCTTACCACACATGTACACCTTGCCACTCCCTACCTTTTCATTATTACATTGTAAGTTTTAGTTGGTTCATCAGGACTTCAAGTTTATATTATTAGTAACATGAATAGTTTTACTTTCCTATAAAACTTTTTATTTTTCCTTAGAGTTTATAATTGCCTTGTGTTTTTGCTTTGTGTTCTTTTTGCTTCAGTTCAACCCTAAGTTCTTTGCTAGTTGTCTGAGTTTATCTCAGGATGTGCAGACACATCACGTATCCCATAAATTCCATTCTCCCCAGGTCTTTAGCCTGCTTTGTGCCTGACTAGTTCCCCTGTGTTTAGAGCACAGCTGGGGACCCTCTTCTCTTCTCTTGTGCTGGATCCTGTCCTTTCTGTATCTCCACTCTTCATCTTTCTCAATTTAGTGGAGCCATCCATCAGCTTTCTGGAAGTATATGGGGAGTAAGTTTTTAAAATTGCACTTCCAAAAATATACTATTTTGCCCTATCATTTGACTGACAGTGTGGCTGGATGTAGAATTGGGGTTGGAAATGATTTTCCCGCCCGATTTTAAAGGCATTTTTTTCTCTTGCCTTTTAGATTTCTGTATTTGTTGTTGAGATGTGACAAACATCTGACTCTGATTCCTGATGTGACCTGTTTTTCCCTTTCTAAGCTTGGAGAATCTTGTTTATCTCCAGTATTAGAAAATTCATTATGATGTGTCTTGGTATGGGTCTGTTTTCATCCATTTTACTGGGCACTGGGTGGGTCCCTTTCAATTTGGCAAATTCTTGTCCTTCAGTTATGGGAGATATTCTTGAAAATTTTCATTGTTGATTTCTCCCCTTTGTTTTTTCTTTATTCCCTTTTTTAAGAATTCTTTTTAGTTGAATGGTGGATCTCTCGGACTGGCCCTCTGATTTTTTTAAGTCAGGTTTATTGAGGTATAATTTATATGTGATAAAACTTACCCTTATTCTGTGAATTTTGACAAAAGCATCCAGTTGTATAATCACCACCACAGTCAAACTATGTAACATTTCCATCACCCCCCAAAAAGTTCCCTCAGACTTTTTTCGTTTAGTCCCTTCTCCCTGCCCTTCTCTGGTAACTCCTCATTTGTTTCTGTCACTATAGTTTTACCTTTTCCAAACATCAAATAAATGGACTCACACAATATGTGACCTTTTGAAAACTCTGGCTTCTTTCACTTAGCATAATGCATTTGGGACTCAACCATGATGTTATATGTATCAGTAGTTTGTTCCTTTTTATTGCTGAGTAACATTCCATTGTATGAAGGTACCACAGTTTACTTATTCTACTGATGGACATTTGGGTATTTTCCAGGCTTGGGCAGTTATGAATAAAGCTACTATCTATATTAGGATACAGATATTTGTATGGACTTATGCTTACATGTCTCATGGATAATACCTAATAATGGGATTTGTCGGGTTATATGTTAAAAGTATTATTAACTTTGTAAATTAGTAAATGCCAAACTGTTTTCCAAAGTAGCTGTACCATTTTGTATTCTCATCAGTGATGAATTAGAACTGTAGTTGCTCCACACCCTCACCAGCATGGCATAACTAGTTTTTTCTCCATTCTCACTGTGATTTTAATTTATATTTTTCCTAATGACTACTGATTAGAATATTTTCACATGCTTACTTGCCATCCATATTAAGTTCTTTGAAGTGACTTTTCAAATCTTTTGTCCATTTTAAAAATCAGATTGTTTTCCTATTATTGAGTTGAGAGAGTTCTTTATATATTCTAGATATAAGTCCTTTAATAGATTTGTATTTTGCATATACAGTAGGGGAATACTTTCTAAGACCCCCAGTGTATGCCTGAAACCACAGATAGTCCCAAACCTATATATACTGTTCTTTACAATATATACATACCCATGATAAAATTTAATTTATAAGTCAGGCACAGTAAGAGATCTTATTGCACTGTGTGTACACCCTGGCCAAAGGGTGTTTCCGGGGACAGAGCAGGACGCTACAAGATCTCATCATGCTACTCAGAATGGCAGACGGTTTAAAACTCGGATCTGCTTATTTCTGTAACTTTCCGTTTAATATTTTCAGACCACAGTTGACTATAGGTAACTGAATGCATGGAAAGCAGAACTGTGGATGAGGAGGTCAACTGCTTATTCTTCCAGACTGCAACTTGCCCTTTTATTTTCTTAACAGTACTTTTCAAAGAGCAGACATTTTCAATTTTGATTCATTCTAATTTGTCAATTTTTTAATGATTCATCCTTTTTGTGTCCTAAGAAATATGCCTTGCCCAAGGCCACGAAGCTGCTAACCCGTCCTTCTCCTTACTGAAGACTCAGAAATTTAAACTCTACATTTACTCCTATGACCCATTTGCATTGATTTTTATGATGTAGGGAGTATGAGTCAAGGCTCATTTTTTTCTCGTGTGCCTAATTGTTCCGGCGCTGTGTGTAGAAAAGAGTTCTTTATCTGTTTTCTTCCGTTTTCCATCTTTGTCTTTTTTGCCCTATTCCCTGGGAGATTTTTCTCAACTGCTTTCTGACCTATTTTGTGTTTCATTTCTACGATCACATTTTTAATTACAAGAGCTAACTTTTCCCTCCTACTGTTCCTTTTTTTTTAAATCCCTACCTGAGGACATGCTTCTTGAGTTTAGAGAGAGGTGGAGGGAAGGAGAGGAAAGTAGAGAAACATCGACTGGCTGCCTCTTGTGCGTGCCCCACGCAGCTGGGACTGAGCCCTCAGCCTAGGCACGTGCCCTGACCAGGACTGGACCTGGGCCTCCTGGTTTATGGGATGACACTCCGACCAACTGAGCCACAACAGTCAGGGCACTGTCCGCTTTTTGTAACCAGTATCTTGTGCTGCTTTCATGGCTACAATATCCTCTTATCTTTTGGGGGATATTAATATTAGTTTTTTTTCCTTTAGGTGCTTTTATCTATTTATTCCATTATTTTTTTCATGATGGAGACTTCTCAGATGTCTGTAATTCTCTACTCATATTTAAGAGTGGGTTTCTAAAAAAAGAAGTGAGAGCTCTAAGTACATGAGTGGGGCTTGCTAGTTCTGCCCTTTACCTCTTTAGTGCCCTCAGAACATTGGTCCTGCTGGCAGAGAGGGACCCTCAGACTTCCCGCCGGGAGGGCAGGGGTCTCAGTCAGTGTCAGTGCTCAGGGGCAGGAGTGGGGGGGCAGGAGGCCAATGCTCCATTTCCATCGTGGCATCCACGTCCTCTACTGTGGCCCTTAGCTCATTCATCACTCCACGTCCTCTACTGTGGCCCTTAGCTCATTCATCACTGCGTTTCTGGCCTAGCAGGCACCGTTGAGTAAATCAGCTGTGTAGTTTTTCCATTAGCTGGCTCTGTCAGAAACTTTTGGCCATGCGTTCTCAATATATACATATCTATTTAGAAATGGCATAGTACACCATTTTGCTAAATATATTATGTACATTATAAAACACACAAAAGTAGTAAAAGCTGAGAGAAAGATAAAATAAACAATGTTTTAAAATGTTTTACTATGCTTCCTTTTGCTGGCTTTATACTTTAATATCTCAAGTTACAATATACACTTAGGAAAAAACCTTAATAGCCACTGTAAATATGAATATATATTTCAAATGGTTTTGATAGTTTTGATCTTTTTTGTGTTAGGTCAGATTAGATTGTCATTCTCCTAACTCATTAATATGCCTGAAAGAATTTGTTAGGAGTCGGTAGCTTTGTCATTTTCTCATTTGCTTGAGTTTGCCTTGTTGGAATTATTTTTAGGATAGAACAGAAACTCATAATTCACACTGTGATAATGAACACTCAGATGTAATATGATTGGCTCCTGTCATTTTTGGCAGATCTATACTAGCCATTTTATCTACCTTACAACAACAAAGCCCTGAATTTTACAACATCGAATCTCGGCACCTATTTTTAGAGTATTATGGTAGGATTTTACCCTACCTTTTTTTAAAGAAAAGCTTTATTGAGGTACTTACATACCATATAGTTTATCCATTTAAAGCCCACAGTTCTCTGGTTTTTCTTATGTCCACAGACTTGCGTGGCCATTACCACAATTGTGGACCTTTTCGTCACCCCAGAAAGAGACTGTGTGCCTTCGCTGTCACCCCCTCTCCCTCCAACCTCCCAGCCCTACACAACCAGTGGTCTACGTTCTGTCTGTTCAGGTTTGCCTGTTCTGGACACGTCATGTAAATGGAGTCACACAATACATCTGTGGTCTTTTGTATCTGGCTTCTTTCACTTAGCACAACTCTGTCACGGTTCATCCATGTTGCAGAGGGTATCAGTATTCATTTCCTTTTTATTGTCAGGTAACATTCCAGTGTATAGATACACCATATTTGTTTTTCCACTCGTCATGTCCACTGATGATCATTTGGATTCTTTCTCCCTTTTGGCTGTTATGAAGAATGTTGCTATGATCACTTCATACCCAAGTTTTTGTGTGACCGTATAGTATTTTCAGTGCTCTTGGGTATGTATGTCTAGACGTGGTGTTGCTGGGTTCTACAGTAATTGTGTGTTTAACTTCTGAGGAGCTGCCAGACTGATTTCTAACGCAGCTACACCATGGTGTCATCCTTAGATTGTTATTTTCTTTGAGGTTACTATTATCTATGAGATGCACTTTGTGCAGAGGTTAAGACCTCAGACTTTGTATCTAAACACACTTGGACTGGCATGCTAGGTCCCTTACTTACTAGTTATATGTCCTTGAGCAAACTGCTTAACTTTTCTGTGCCTCAGTTTCCACATCTGTAAAATGGGGACAGTCACAGTACCTACATCATTCAGTTGTAGACACACCTGATACAAGGGCTATATAAGTGAGAGCTGTTATTATTGTTATTAACTGTAATTCAGTTTCTTTGCAGGAATCTAAATTACTTATCTGTACTTTATGGATTAGTTAGTTGACACTCAATAAGATTTGTGAGTCTGCTAACCATTCACAGGTAAATTATAATAGATCACAATATTCTAAAACTGAACAAATGAGTAAAAACACCTCTGCTACCCTCTGCCTTTATGGGACTCGCACTGAGGATCCCTACAGGCATTGTATGATATAGGTGACTAGGACATACACAGTGCTGGGTCACTGTATTTTAAATATTCGTTAAGCTTCATTTCTTTGATGAATAAGACTCCCACTTCACCATTTTACCTATGGCCCTAATCAGTGTAGTTAGTTCACTTACCATAAAATCTTCCTTTTTATTCTCAAGAATCTCAGGTAGCTCTTGAATAAAATACAATGTGTAACTATAGTTTTCAATTATCCTAATGTATCTTAAAAACTAAAATATTAAAGGCATTGAAAAATGTGGATATTAAAGGGTAGGTGTTTTTGCCTTTTTTCCTTCTGGTTAATTTTCTGAATTTTAAAATGTTTCCAATGAAGACGCGAGTGAAACTGGTTTTTCATTTTTGGTCCAAATAAAAAAAAAAGAGCAAGGTATCTGAACTAATTGCTTTCAGCATAAGTTTCAGTGTTCAGTTCGCTCACACTGCAGTGGGTCATACAGACTTTACTTCCCTGCTGTTTCTGCCTTACAGGTTTTGAGATCTTATAGCCAAATGAAGGCTGAGTTTGTTTTATAGATTCTGCTGGAACCTCTCAGAATTCTGATACACTGTATTAACACAACATCTGTTTGTTTCATTTACATTGTTACTACCAACTTTTCCTACACATTGTATTTTAGCTATATAACTATTTACTCTTAACTTCAATTTGAACAATATCAACAAAAGAATGGTTTGTCTTCTTGCCCTTGAATATTAAAATACTTCACAGTAATGGATATTTCTAACTGTTTTGTACATCATTAACTTATTTAGACCTCAGCCCTATAATTCATTGTAAGTAGCATTTATCACCCTAGGAGTGAGCATTATTACCTTACTCTTGTAAATATTGCCAATAAGTCAGTCAGTCTGTCTCTTTATAACAGCCCTGACGACTGCTGGACTTACACAAGGTTCATTGGCAGGACGTGGAGGGGAGCGCTTTGGCGAAGACTAAACAATATTGAACACCTGACCTACACATATACCATGCACTGTGCTGGTTGCTTCATATTCATTATCTGTTAGGGTGCTATCTGTTCTTCAGAATTAATGAAGATTTTTACTGCTTTCTGATGTTTTTTTTTTTTGCCATTTTCCTTTTTTGCCAGTCTTTCCAGTGTGTCCTCCCCTTCCCCCAAACACCAAAGCAGAGACACCAGAAACACCCTTTTCAGTTTCTGTAAGTAGAAGTTCCTCCATTCCTAATTAACCAACCATTAAAACAAATGTGTGCCCTGACTAGTGTAAGCTCAGTTGGTTGGGCGTCATCCTGCAAAGTGGAAGGTCGCGGGTTTGTGTTCCGGGTCAGGGCACATGCCTGGGTTGCAGGGTCAGTCCCTGGTTGGGGCATATATGAGAAGCAGCTGATCAATATTTCTCTCCTACTCTTTCTCCCTCCCTTTCCCTCTAAGAAGAAATAAATAAAATAAAAAACAAAACAACTTTTTCATTCCTCCCTCATCTTTCCCCCTTCTTGAACTTAGAGAAAAGACAGAAATGAACCTCAAGATGTAAAGAACCTGTGTGGGTGGTGTTTTAGGAAACACTTTTTTTTTTGCTGGCATAGCTCAGTGGACTGAGCGTGGGCCTGTGAACCAGAGGGTCGCCAGTTCAATTCCCAGTCAGGGCACACGCCTGGGTTGCGGGCCAGGTATCCCCACACCTGGTAGGTGGTGCACAAGAAGCAACCACACATTAATATTTCTCTCCCTCTCTTTCTCCCTCCCTTCCCCTCTCTAAAAATAAATAAATAAAATCTTTCTTTAAAAAAAGAAATACCCATTTTTGTGACTTTTACCCTGCACTGAATTGTCATTGGCACCACTTAATATGTGAAAAGATTATAGCACCTGCTTTATGCTACATCCAAAGATCAATTAAAAATAAAAATATCTCCTGTCTTTAAGGTATTTTCTTTTTTGTGTCAGCTTTATTGAGGTATGATTGAGAACTAAAAGAGTGTTTTCATTCTACTAGGGGAGATAAGTCCTGGCAGGATGTCTTCAGTTTACAGTGTTTGATCCAAGTGTTGATAATTCTTTCTTTGAAATGTCTCTGTCCCTTCCTGCCTATTCCCACTTCAGCCTGCTGGGTATTTGGATTGCACATTGTGCCATGATCCTCTAAGCTGTTCCTCGTTTAGAACACCAGATCTCCAGTACAAGGCGGCTGCAGTGTGAGTGGGGCTGCACATCTGTATGCGGCGGTCCTGTGGCTCAAACATATCCTGCAACATCCTGCACACAGATGCATTTTCCTTGATCTCTTTAAATTTCCTCTTATCTGGAATATGAGAGCATGGCAACTCAAATGATACTCTATTGAGAAGTCTTTGTATCAGAGAATTAAACAATCTCATAAATTATAATTCTCCTAGGGATCGTAATTAGGAATTGAGGGGCTGTAACTAGGGGTTACAGAGAGCACAGCGAACAGTCTAATGTCCAGGTCCTGAGAGTGGCTCAAGTCTCCCCGGCATCACTGGGACGCTCTGTTGATTCAAAATCTCTTATGTTATTTCTCTGACACTGTCCCTCCCCCCATATTCTCCATTTAGTTGAGCAACTTGCATCTTAAGGAAGAGAAAATCAAACCAGATGCTAATGGTGAGTAACTAAAAGCTAGTTTGAAAACAAATGTGATTTACTTCACTATTTCTTTTGATATAACTCTCTGGAAAAATATTATATATGTAACCAGACAGGGGCTGGTAGATGTTAGCAGTTATTTGACTTGGAAATCACCAAACTGGACTGTTTTGTTTTAATTGTGAGTAATATAAGCACAAGGATGGCTAATTGACTTATATATTATTAAATGTATTGCTAACCATGAGACTCTACTGCTAAAGATTATTTCTTGTTTTTACAAATATTCCTGAATTTGAGATGAACTACACAAAGTATGTGCAACCTGAGAGTTAACCTATTGTAATTATTCTGAAATCATGTACCAAAAATCTAAGACGTCCCTTGAATTTTTGCCGATCTACTTAATAATACAGGGGGAAAATTGTAACATTTACCTCACTGAATTCACTTACAATTTGTGTTTTGTATATTTTTACATAACTGCAACATTGTTTGAATACACATTTCTATCACTTATATAAATAGACCTTTAATGACAGTATGGTATTCATTTATTGATGAAATTTGATTTGCACAGGTATTTCTCTGTTGGGCATTAAGGTGGTTTCTGATCAGTGACTTCTGTAATCACCTTTATATGACATTTCATAAATATTAATGCTGTGAGGGGAATTAACATTTTGAAGTATGATAACAGGACTCAGAATAGGAAAGTATTAAGATATAAGCTATATTGTCTCATACCTTTATTTATTTAGGAACAATAATATGTTTTTATCTGTGGCTTGGTTTCCTCACTGTTTTTTTTTTGCTTCTCAGGCTTTTACATTTCTAGTGTTGTAGAATTTGAATTGTCTCAGCTGTTGGGTATGGGATTTGATTTTGAATGACAGCCGCTTTGTGTCTGATAAAGGTGCTGTTGTCAAGACCAATGCTAATGCAGAGAAGACCGATGAAGAAGAGAAAGGTAACACAGCCTGAGAGCTATATTACTAAGGTTCTACAGTCTAAAAGAAAAAGATTTTATTTATTTTCAGACGGGGGGAGGGGAAGAGAAAAAGGGAGAGAAACATCAACACACAAGAGAAAAATCAGTTGGTTGCCTCTCACATGCCCCCAACCAGGGACCTGGCCTACAACCCAGGCATATGCCCCAACTGGGGATCGAACTGGCGACCCTTCAGTTCACAGGCTGGCGCTCAATCCACTGAGCCACACTAGCCAGGGCTGAGAATGGATTTTTAAGAGGCTTCATTTTTACACCTAACTTGGCTTGACTTTAACAGGAGTCACAGTGCTAATAAAAGTTCAACATAGTCGTTGGTGGAGGAATTCTAATTGTTTACATTTTAAAGAAATTTTACTTTAAACAACTGATGAACTTCAGCAGCAGCAGGAACTATTCCCTGAATGATTATTTTTTATAGGGCATTATGAAAGAAATGTAAGTTGCATCCCCATTGTCTAATAAAATTAAACGTAATGATATTTCATCACATTTAACATGGGTAACAAGATGCAAACAGCTTATATGATACAAGACAGACTTTAATTTCTGTGGTTTTTTCCATTGTTGTGATATATTTGTTAAGTTAATCATTGTAAGTTTATATTAAGTCCAAATTGGGGAGTAGATATTTGGGTCTAGAGAAATAGATAATCTCAGGAAAGGACAGTTATTAGGAATAGAGTTCTGAAGAAGAATATGAGGCCCAAATGGATGACATGAGTATCATAATCTTTCTCTTTTTTTAAAGATTTTATTTAATTATTTTTATAGACAGGGGAGGGGAGAGAGAAAAGGAGGGAGAGAAACATCGATGTGTGTGAGAGATACATCTATTGGTTGCCTCTCACATGCCCCCAACTGGGGACCTGGCCCACAACCCAGGCATGTGCCCTGACTGGGAATCGAACTAGTGACCTTTTGGTTCACAGGCCGGCGCCCAATCCACTGAGCCACACCAACCAGGGCCATACCTTTCTCTTTAATAAATAAATTAATTATATTTATAAATCAAAACTATGATATACCTTGAATTAGAAGTCCTAGTACAAATATTACTGCTTAAAAATACCAATGACAATTAAATTTAGATGAGCTCATGGTAGATTTCATGGAATTTAAAAATTCTTTGCTCTCTTTCTCCTGACAGAGGACAGAGCTGCCCAGTCCTTACTCAACAAGCTGATCAGAAACAACCTGGTCGATAACAGAAACCAAGTGGAAGTCCTGCAGCGGGATCCAAAGTCCCCTCTCTACTCAGTGAAGTCCTTCGAGGAGCTTCGGCTGTGAGTATTTGTTTGCTTTCTTATTCTCCCCTTGGTTTTTAGATAGAAATCCTAGGCCTGTTATATATATTTTTTCATCACAGTAGAATATTTTCAGCTAACACAAGTTCAGTCTTTTAAAAAAATTTAGCTGCTTTGAGCAATTAAGTAAAATTTCCAGGTAATCTATAAAAATTTTATCTGCACTTAAACACTGGGCTCAGTTCAGCACAGTTTGAGTATTGTTAATTTTTAGTTGTGGGAAATAGCAGTTAAAAAGAGAAAACAATCCTCCAGATATTTGGTTTCTTTCCTCAACCAAAGAGACTGACTTGCATCATTAACTGTTTTTCTAGGAAACCGCAGCTTCTTCAGGGAGTCTATGCCATGGGCTTCAACCGTCCATCCAAGATCCAAGAGAACGCATTGCCTCTGATGCTTGCTGAGCCGTATGTATCCTGGCATAACCCTATCTCATTTATAATTTTCTACTTTTTAAAAACTTATTATTTTAGCCCTGGCTGGTGTGGCTCAGCAGATTGAGTGCTGGCCAGCAAACCAGTGGGTCGCTAGTTCAATTCCCAGTCAGGGCACATGCCTGGGTTGTGGACTAGGTCCCCAGTAGGTGGTGTACAAGAGGCAACCACACTTGATACTTCTCTCCCTCCCTTTTCCTCTCTCTCAAAGTAAATAAAACATTTTTAAAAACTTATTATTTTAAAAAACTATACTAGTAATGTTCATTTTAGAAAACATGTTTAAAAAATGAAATATAAGAAAAAAATCATTTGTAATTTCCCTCCACCATATACTATTAATACTTGGAATAGAGCCTTCTAGACTCTTTTCTATATAGACTTACATATATGTATATGTAAAAAAAATATTTTTATCTTTTTAAAACTTTTATTTATTTATTTATTTTTAGAGAGGAAGGGAGGGAGAAAGAGGGAAACTCAACATGTGGTTGCCTCTTGTGCACCCCCTACTGGGGACTTGGCCCACAACACAGGCATGTGCCCTAAGAATTGAACCGGCAACCCTTTGGTTTGTAGGTCAGCACCCAATCCACTGAGCCACACCAGCCAGGGCTATAATATATATATTTTTAAATGGATATAAAATTTTTATATGCTTTTAAAAATTTTATAAGAGCATCTTTCTATGTTAATAAATATACATTTATATAATTCATATACACCGTAATTTTATTATATGGATATATTACATTTATTCTGTCAGCCCTAGCTAGTGTGGCTGAGTTGGTTGGAACATTGTCCTGTAAACTGAGAGGTCTTGGGTTCAATCCCTGGTTGAGGAATGTGCAGGAGAGGCAAGGCAACTGATCAGTGTTTCTCTCTCATATTGATGTTTTTTCTCTCTCTCTCTCTCACTTTCTCTCTCTCTCTAAAAATCAGTAAATATATCCTCAGGTGAGGATTTAATAAAAATTTTTTAAAAATTTATTGTGTCAAATATAGCAGGTAAAAGCAAACAGTGTTCTAGAAGATCAAACAGCACAGTTACTAAGGTTGTTTTCTGGTGTGGTGCTTCTCACACTTTCATAGCATATGCATCTCCTAGGAATTTATTAAAATGCAAATTCTCATTTCAGTAGATTTGAGGTGGGGACGGAGGTTCACCATTACTAATAAGCTTCCAGATGTCGTTTTTAATTTTTTTTTTTATTGACTTGAGAGAGAGAGACATCGATTTGTTCTTCAACTTACTTCTGCATTCATTGGTTGCTTCTTGTATGTGCCCTGACTGGGGATCAAACCCACAATCTTGGTGTATTGGGGATGACACTCTAACCAACTGGGCTACCTGGCCAGGAAACCTAGTAGCAGTTTTATTATGAAAATTTTCTAACATACAACAAAGTTGAAAGGATTTTATAGTGAATGCCCATATACTCAGCACCCAGTCTACCAATAACATTTTACTACTATAATCTATAACATACCTCTCTGCCAATATAGCTTGTTTGTTAAGGTACTTTAAAGTAGGTTGCAATTTGAAATCAGTGCATAAGGTAGGATCTCATCGAGTAGGTGATGCAAAGACTTGAAGGAGAAGAGATCTGAGCAACAACACTTGAAGGAGAGGAGAGAGTTGACATGTTGTCATCTGAAGACTATTGTCACCAGCAGAGCACAGCTGATGCAGAAGCCCTAAGACAGGAGCATGGCTGGCATGTTTTCGCAGCAGCGCTGGGGCCACTGTGGCGGGGTGGAGTGAGGGAACGGGTAGGAGGAGACGAGAGCAGAGAGGTAATGGGGAGCCAGATCAGGGTAGGACGTTGTAGGGTGAGAAGGACCAAAGTTTTGCCATCTCAAAATATGCCCTTTGGAGTATTAATTTTAAGCTGGTTATTAAGAAACAAAAGACTTAGAGCCCTGGCTGGTGTGGCTCAGAGGACTGGGTGCCAGCCTGTGAACTGAAACGGCACCAGTTCAGTTGCCAGTCAGGGCACATACCTGGGTTGCAGGCCAGGTCCCCACTTGGGGGCATGCGAAAGGCAGCTGATCGATGTATCTCTTGCACATTGAGGTTTCCCTCCCTCTTTGCCCTCCCTTCTCCTCTCTCTAAAAAAGTAAATAAATTCTTTAAAAAAGACAAAAGAAAAGAAACAAAAAACTCAGAAAGAAGCTTTGACTCTCCCCCTCAACTTGCCTGAAGGAAATGAAATAGAAAAACCTGCTTAAAGGAAGGATACGTCACAGCTTCAGAATATAAACTAGATGTGGCAGACAGAAACTTTGGCAAAGCCTGTTTGTTGAGCTTCCTTCTGTGTCACATTGTTTCTGGGAAGGGCAGCCAAAATCTGTTTACCATGTTTGCTGTTTCTCGTCTTCCCATAAATTGCCTACTTTTCCTTTCAAATCCCAGACCCTTTCCCTGCTTCCTTTGTCCGAAATGGCATGTAAACCTCAACTGCCAATGCATCTTCAGGTCCCATATTCTTATGGCACCCCAAATATACATCCATAAATCCATTTTGGACATTTTCTACTGCTAACTGTAATCTGCCTCATATTAACTTGATTATGAGCCCAGCTAGAAGAACTTAGAAGGTGGAAGGAAAATTATTTTCTGTGCCCCTACCAGGGTATTATAAAGATTTTAACTTTACTGATGAAATCGGGACTGATTGGAAGGTTTATGAGCAGAGAACTGATATGAGCTGACTCACATTTTAAAAGAATCACTGGCTGCTGTGTCAAGGCTAGATAAAAGATAATACTTCAAATTCCACCATAAAATCTTCTCTCTATAGGGCTCTGTGTTTTTGAAGCTAGCATATATAACTCTGCTACAGAATCCAATTAATTTTTATTACTCTTTTTTTCTCTTTCTTTAAAGATTTTATTTACTTAATTTTAGAGAGAGGGGAAGGGAGGAAGAAAGAGAGGGACAGAAACATCAATGTGCAAGATCAGTTGCTTATCACATGCCCCCAACTGGGGACCTTTTGTTTGTAGGCTGGCACTCAACACACTGAGCCACACCAGCCATGGTTGATTATTCATTCTTTAATAAAGCTTTATTCTTTTAAAAAAAATCTTTATTGTATTTTTTCCATTACCATTTATTCCCCTTATACCTCCCTCCCCCCACCATATTCTTCATTTTTTTAAAAAAATATTTTTTTTAGATTTATTTATTTTTAGAGCAAGGGGAAGAGAGGGAGAAAGAGAAGAAGAGAAACATCAATGTGTGGTTGCCTATCGCATGCCCCCAACTAGGCCTGCAACCCAGACACGTGCCTTGACTGGAATCAAACCGGCAACCCTTGGGTACACAGGCCAGCACTCAATCCACTGAGTTACACTAGCCAGGGCTCAGTATTTTTCATTTTTATTAACTGAAAGGATTCTTGAGATTTAAGCTTCTAAACAGTGTGTTTTCTTGTGCAGCCCGCAGAACTTAATTGCCCAGTCACAGTCTGGCACTGGTAAAACAGCTGCCTTTGTGTTGGCCATGCTCAGCCACGTAGAAGCTGCAAACAGATACCCACAGGTAAGGGCTTGGTGAATTTGGGTTTCCTGCTAACACACAAATAGCAGAAGAAGGCCATGTGATGGATTAAAGCCATGTCTGGTATTACTTTTTATGTAAACTAGAGCCCCTTGAGTTGGGCACAGACAACATAGTTGATCTGGTAACAGCAAAAACCCTGTCCCCTCTGTGGTTGCCAGTTCTGGGATACTGCTGATAGGCTTGGCCCCTTTACTTACAGGAAGAACCTCCTTCAACCACAACTATTCATTCATTAGAAAGTTGAGAACTTTCTGAGAAAGTGAAAAGGAAGCTAGTCTCCAATTTGAATTTCAGATCCGTACTCACTTGTAGATTTTGGTACTCCACTGGCCAATAACTGTTCTCAAGTGTTTTTACCCAGTCAGAGTTCTGACCCCTGAGAATTCTAACTTATGACTTTGCAGTGTAAAGAATCAAATAGTGTACACTTTATATATTCTTTCCTTTAGCCTTAGCTGAAAGACTAACTAAATCCTGATGATAATTCCCCATTGCAAAAGAGCTACTGTCTGGAATTCTCACTCTGCGCTCTTCCTACCAGTGCCTGTGCCTCTCCCCAACGTATGAGCTTGCCCTCCAAACGGGAAAAGTGATTGAGCAGATGGGCAAGTTTTACCCTGAACTGAAGCTAGCTTATGCTGTTCGAGGTAATAAATGTGAGTATAAATATGTGATCCTAATTCATTAAGCTAATAACTTCTATTTATTTTGAAAAATTTTATGCAGTATTTGAAATAATGAACACATGCTCTCCACCTAGATTTGAAAACTTAACATTTTGCCATATTCCTTTACATATATGTAGATAGATATTTCTGATGAACCATTTGAAAGTAAATTGTAGACACTGTGACTTTTTATTCCTAATACTTTAGTGTGCATTTCATGATGAGGATATTCTTCAGCATACCCACAATACCCTTACCACAACCAAGAAAATTAACAGACTCTCTAATAACTAACACTAGTCATTTGCATTTTTCCCCAATTATCCACAAAGTGTTTCTTTATGGTTCTTCTGTTTTTGAACCAAGACGGAGTCAATGTAGCTCTGCATTTGGTTATTCTGTCTCCTTAAATTTCTTTCACTCTAGGACAGTCCCCTCACATCCCCCTCACCATAACATTTGACTTTTTGAATATAACTTTTTGCTCATAAAATGTTCCAAATTCTGGATTTATTTAATTGCCTAATTTCTTTTTAATGTCATTAGAAGAACAAAAATGTTCTAGAATGTTCATGGCAATTAACTCTGCGAGTTTATTTTTATTCTTTTTTGTTTTTTGATTTTTTTATGTATTGACTTGAGAGAGAGACAGGGGAAGGGGATGAGAGAAAGAGAGAAATACTGATTTTTTTGTTCTACTTATTTATGCATTCATTGGTTGCTTCTTGTATGTACCCTGACCAGGGATCAAACTTGCAACCTTGACGTATCTTACTCTTTTTTCTTTATCCATATTTTCAACAAACTGATATTTAAGTAATTAAAATTTTATATTCTGGCTGGTGTGGCTCAGTGAATTGAGAGCCGACTGTGAACCAAAGGGTTGCTGGTTTGATTCCCAGTCAGGGCACATGCCTGGGTTTTGGGCCAGGTCCCCAGTAGGGGGCATGCAAGAGGCAACCACACACTGATGTTTCTCTGCCTCTCTTTCTCCCTCCCTTCCCTCTGTCTAAAGATAGATAAATAAAGTCTTTAAAACAAAATTTTCTTTGAGGTTTGGTTGAGTCCCATCGATCTTTAACACAAACCCATGACTTATGATTTGCAGAAATCTACTCTGCATAAAATGTCCTACCATGAAGTCAGTTCTGAGGAGAAAAGTAAGATAAAACTTAGTGAAAAATTATCATAAGACCTGTAAAATATTGCAGTTTGGATTTGAGTTAGAGTGGCAGAGAAATCTGAATAATTTTTTATGAGGGGGCTGCAATTTTTTAAAAAATTTTACTTATTTACTATTTTTAGAGAAGGAAAGGGAAGGAGAAAGAGAGGGAGAGAAACATCAATGTGTAGTTGCCTCTCACACACCTCTCCCTACTGGTGACCTGGCCCGCAACCCAGGCATGTGCCCTGACTAGGAATCGAACCAGGGACCCTTTGGTTTACAGGCCAGTGTTCAATCCACTGAGCCACACCAGCCAGGGCTGTTTGTTAACTGAAATAAGAAGCAAGCATTTGTTAGCTTTGAATTGACTCAACATTCAAATTTGTGCAAAATTTTGGCTGTGACTAGAGGGAGCTTGTATATGTCTGGTCAAGAGTACAACTGAAGTACTAAAATTTGAATCAGTAAGTACAATCCAATTGAAAACAAAGAACCAAATTCTCAATTTCAGATTGTGTAGGGCCTGGATCTGTCATGGTCTGCCAGGCCTAGTCTGTGAAGCACTTGAAGAGGTAGATGGTGTTTGAAAAAACAAAGCCTTTCATGAGGAACCCTGTTTATTGGCCCTGGCACGGGGCACATGAAGGCACCTGACTTACCTGATGTAGACACTGGGAGAGCTGAGGTGCGGAGTGCACAGGGGTGAGAAGGGCTCTGAAAATCTCTACTTGTGAGGAAATGCAATCATGGTGTAGGAAGAGCAGTGTTCAGAGAAAAAGTAAAGATAAAAGATCGTTGAAAGAGAAGACAGAATGAAAAAGAATACCATGAAGTTTTATTATTGCCCCTTGTTTATATCCTTACTAGATCTTTCAAGCATTATTGTCTTTTTTAGTGTGTGTCCATTAAAAATACTCTATTGATATCCTAACCTTTCCTTAAAATACTCATGCAAATGTCAAAACAGTTGCATTAAAACATGTACATTTTAGACCCTGTTTTGTGTGGCTCAGTTGGTTGGGAATTGTCCCACACACTAAAAGGTGGCTGGTTCAACTCGTGGTCAGGGCACATGCTTGGGTTGAGGGCCAGGTCCCCGGTTGGGGACATGCAAGAGGCAACTCATCAATGTTTTTCTCTCACATCATTGTTTCTCTCCCTTTCTTTCTCCTTCCCTTTCCCTCTCTATAAAAATAAATAAGTAAAATATTTTAAAAATTACATCATAGCTTTAGAATTTCTCAGAGAGGAGAGCTAGCTTTGCCGTGGACATACCCATGAAAAACACCTTGTCTCTACAGTAGAAAGAGGTCAGAAGATCAGTGAGCAGATTGTCATTGGCACCCCTGGAACTGTTCTGGACTGGTGCGCCAAGCTCAAGTTCATTGACCCCAAGAAGATCAAGGTGTTTGTTCTGGATGAGGCTGACGTGATGATAGCTACTCAGGGCCATCAAGATCAGAGCATCCGCATCCAAAGGTAGGACTCTGGATCCAGGAGGAACTTCTCAGTCTCCTGATCCACAAGTACAAGTCATCTCTGTGTCTCCTCCTGTGATACCAGCTCCTCTTCTGTCTCCTGCTGGGTTCTTTGCTTCAGAACCTTCAGAAGCATGTGCTTGATGGGCCATGTCAGCACTGACCATACTCCCAGCCTGGGCTGAGGGAAAGGACTTGGGGAATCTGACACCACTTTGTCCCTGCCCATGTCTGCTCCTGCCTCTTCCCCACAGTGTTTCTCCACCACTGCCATCTTCCCGGGGCGTAGACCACTCAAGCCTGGGGAGGCCGTGCTTCTGTTGGTTCCAGTGTTAAACTCAGGGTCATGCCAAATACCTGGGCCTTGCCTTGCAGGATGCTGCCCAGGAACTGCCAGATGCTGCTTTTCTCTGCCACCTTCGAAGACTCTGTATGGAAATTCGCCCAGAAAGTGGTCCCAGACCCCAACATTATCAAACTGAAGCGTGAGGAGGAGACATTGGACACCATCAAGCAGTACTACGTCCTGTGCAATAACAGAGATGAGAAGTTCCAGGCCTTGTGTAACCTCTACGGGGCCATCACCATTGCTCAAGCCATGATCTTCTGCCATGTGAGTAGCAGCCCGAGCAGCACAGGAGCAGGCCTGCCTGGGGAGGGGCTCCCTGGGGAGGTGTTGTCCAGCCCCTGCTCTCTCAGCCAGCTCCACCTGAGTGTGGAGGGGACCAGGCTCCTCTCAGGGACTATAAATGAAGTGAATCATTTCCTCCTGCCCCAGGGCATATTCTCCTCATACTATGAGAAGTTACAAGGGGAAGGCTGAAAATCCGAACCTTCTTAGATCCTACTTCTTAGAGATAACTTGGACAAAACTCCAAATGAAATCCAGTGAAACAGTGTTAAAACATAAAGAATATAGACATTTTAGGTATGAAAACCTTTAGTTGAAACCACACTTTCCCTACATGAACACGTCGATCATTTAAGTAATTCATCCAAAAACAATCACGTGGCTAAAGTTGTATTTGAAAAATTTAAGCCTAACCTGCTGGCTGAATGCAGCAGGGCCTTCATGTATATGAAAAGCCACTTTTCTGCAGGTGTTTTTTTTTTTTTTAACAGGTATCTTCATTTAAAACAATTCTTTTTTCTCCAGACCCGGAAAACAGCCAGCTGGCTTGCAGCAGAGCTCTCCAAAGAAGGCCACCAGGTGGCTCTGCTGAGCGGTGAGATGATGGTGGAGCAGAGGGCTGCGGTGATCGAGCGCTTCCGAGAGGGCAAGGAGAAGGTGCTGGTGACCACCAACGTGTGTGCCCGTGGTGAGCAGAGAACTTGTCCTGGTCTGCCAC